>JANJYQ010123292.1:677-11862 GCA_024605255.1 Rastrelliger kanagurta | reverse complement strand
GTGTGTGTGTGTGTGTGCGCACGTGCATGTGTATGTGTGGGTGTGGGGGTGTGTGTGTGTGGGGCTGCCCCTTGCGTTGAGAGTTGTTATGAAAGTTGTGTTAAAGAGTTTAATTGTCATTTCTACCGCTACCCCTTTGTATAGCATGGCTGCGGCAACAAGCCATGCTACAACCAACAATAAATAATATTCTTATTAGGAATAATTTGCCTCCTGTGTGACCTACGCATAGTTCAATTGGGTTGGCCTTAATGTGAGTCACAGTTGTGGTATGCGATATCCACTGTCTTACGTCTTTTCACATGTCTAGCGCAGCATTCACACAAGGCAACATTAATACATCCTAGACCTTATTGACTTGTGAGTTTACATTCAATATAGGCAGTAGCCAAGCATTATGGCACACAATCAATCCCCTGAAGGTGTTTTGGCACGCAACTATGCCCATTCGCTCTATCTTCGCAGTTCCATTGAGGAGACTGAAGAGCCTTGTTTCCACTGATACACAGCTTCTTGAATCACTTAGCAGGCTTTGTCATGTGCATGTTGGATTAAGCCTCTGACTAAAAAATCAACCATGCAGTGTGAGTGTGCACACATGCCCACTGCAGCACCAACAAACCCACAAACAGCTATTAGCACAACAGTGGTAGACCCCACTAATTAGCTCATCATCTCAGCAGCTCTCTCTGCTTTGCTTCATGGATTCAGTTTCAAAGTTCCCAAAAGTGTCATGGTGTAATGATGGCATTACAGCATTGGTCATACAAGTGTTTTCCCATGTGCTCTCTGGGGACAAGCAGGGGCACACAGGACTTGTAGTTTCCTCTATTGACTGTGTGACCACCACTAAAATAGCACCCGAAGAGGCTAAGTTGATTTGACAGGACATATACAAGGAAAAGCTATTATAACGCCATGCCAGACCGATTTTGTACGAACAGCTCGTCTGGGCAGGTTGATCAGGCGACAGTGGATCAGAGGTGGCTGGATTTTTTTAAATACTCACCAACAAACACACAGCAATCTAGCAGCTTGCATTTGTGGCTTTAAATGTATCAGCTGCTTCCGCTTTCTCTCTCATAAAACATTTTTGGAGGCATTTTCATGCAGTTGTCACCAGTCAGAAATAGCTGTTTTTACAGTATGAGACCTAAAAATGAACGAAGTAAAACCATAACATTTCTCTTGAATGCAAAACAGTAAGATTCCCAATAATCTTCATAAAAGATCTGAGAACATGTGTTTTCTTTTTGTGGTTCATATTGCTCTGAGGTCATTCAGAGAAAAGGAAGATCACTTTGTACTTTGTGAATGCCAAAACAACCTCAAACGTCAATTACTGTGGGTCGTAACAAAGCTGAGAGGAAGGAAGTGATGACACAGGAGGTATCTATTTATCTATCTGCTATTCATTATACATTGTAATACATTTCTTCGTAAAATGTTTGCTTTTGTTTCAGTGCTTTAGCAGTTTTATCCATCCATGAGCAGATGTCTATTGTAAACTGGGGGTGTCATTTCAGCACTTTACACTTCTACACGTGCCTTCTTAAAATGCTCCAACTGTATGTTAGAACATTTTGAAAACTTTGCGTTAGCAACAGATTTATACCTTTTCTATACACAGCAATTCCTCAATGTCTGTGCATTCCATGCTATACTTCCACCATTTTTTACTGTCACCACTTTAAAATTAGAAATGTTAATAAAGTCTGGTACAAGATTTAGTACACATATGTTACTTTGTAGAGAGACAGAGGACCCAGTGAAAGATTCACACACTCTATATGGTAAACAGTGGTCTTGTACAGTTTCACATGTAGACTGGGACCAATAACTGGGGTTTACATGTGACTATATATAAACATTATTACAAAGTCTGTTTCTGCACTATGGCCTCGTGGTTTCTGACATGGCGCAGCCAGTGAAATGGCAGAGAAGCCAATTTACAGTTTATAACTCAACCACACATCAATAATAGAAAAAAAAAAGATTACAGTAAATCCATGGTTCAAAAGCTGCATACCTTTGAAATGTCAAAGGGGAAACCACAACGGATAACTCATCTCAAAACTCATTTCAACTGCACAATGCAAGCTGTATTACAAATATTCAACAGCCTACTGTTCCCTCCAGGTATTTTTCAGCAAAACAGTCTATACATTTTCATTTGAGATGAGAAGAAAGGAATGTATTTTTTCACTGGCAAGCAGCCAAACCAATTTAATTACATTCCAAATGGGCGCAATCTCCGCATAGCAACCAGCCCGTGTTGTATTTCTCCAACTTCAACAACCTCCTTGACTTTCTCCGAGTAATTGAAATCTTCCACTCTTCCACCCTCGTCATTATGCGGAGCAGCAGAAAGTACAACAAACCAAACCAAAGGAACAAGGAGATCTGGCTCTCAAAATGAGCTGCTTTAGCCAATTTGTAACTTCATCAGCACGTCTTGATACAGTTTCTCTGAAGTCAATTAAAAGAATATTAGGTGGTACACACCTAGAAAGAACTAACGTCTGGCTCCTGCCAAAAACTTGGTGATTACCCATGACTGGTGTCAGCAAAATTTTGTGTCTAAGGAGAGGTCATTGCCTTTCATTTTTGGATTCATTCTTCAAGCCTCGAGCGATGTCCAAAAAACACAAAAACAATTCTTTTGATGAGAAAATATTCCTTCGATATTTATCAAAATTCAATGTATCTGCATCTCAAAGGTATCGAACTTTGCAGACAACAATATGCAGTGCCAAAAGGTAACATTTTAGCACACACAAGCAGAACTGCAGTAATTAAGAACATAACCCTTGATAACAGGACAATTTGGATAAAAAAGAAATGTTTTTCCATTTTAAAATCTATTTAATAGTTTTCTAAACCATTTTCATCTTTACAGAGATGGTAAATACATTTCCAATTAATGTTTCAGTCCTTGATAAAATATCAAAAGTTCCTTTAAAGGAGCTTATTGGCAAATCATTTAAAGTCTCTCAGATTTTTTTTTACTGCACAAACTGTAATCTCAGAGAGGTCCTCCCATATACCCGGTGGGTAATTATGGGATGGCAAGAAAATAAATCATCCATCCAGACTGGCAGTGGTGTGGACGTCTGTGTACACTACAATCCAGAATAAGGTCCTGAGGTGACCAAAGTACCAGGCATGGTATTAGTCACAATGCTATGTTTGAATAAGGAAGTCCTAATAGCTGACTCTGATGTTCAAAGCCTACAGAAAGATTTATATATATGTTTAAATTCATTAAAATCTGTGATCTGTTAACTTTTTAGCAATTATCCCACTGTTTATGTACCCATAGCCACACCTCTCTCTTGCTCTCTGTGTCTCTGTCACTGAATCTGTCTGAGAGCCCAGCCACATGCCAGTGCCTTTGTGTCAAAGATTAAGTGAAACCAGGAGTGCCAGCAATGCTGTGTTTGCACAGTGAACACACTCAGTTTCAGCTGCACCAACACATCACATACCAATCAACATGCTGAGGGTTAAAACAGAAGAAGCTTTTGGACATCTACATTCAATATAGAGAGGGTAGAAAATTATGACAAGATTACAGTTTGATGTTTTTTTAATAAAATGAAATATAGTATCAAACCTATACACATGACTGAATCATTATTCTGCATATGTGCAGATTTTAAGAGAAAGATAAAAGCTGCAGCAAAGCATTGCCAAAGCAGATTCATCATTGATATGCATAGATGAAGATAATACAATTACATTTACATTTAAGTACAGGGTGCAGCTCTTCTATAAGATTAAGTGTCCTTATTTGATACTATTATACTGGGTTGTCATTGAAAATGACTAGGTAGCAAAGACTATCAACACACAACGAATGGAATTCCTGGAAAGTAAGGCAGAGCTACAATGAAAATATTATGAACAAAGCCCAAAAGTGCCAGAGGTGGTTTACTAGACTGAGGCAAAAAGGGGCCTAGGGGGACTGTGGGTTTGTGGTGATAGGGAGGGGAGTCACACACACTTGGCTCAGTGCAGCACAGAGACAAACGGCACATGGCAGAGGACCAATCCTTGGTGGCCTAACCAGCTCACTGACTTCCTGTGCAATCCTAGAGTAACTCAAATATGATCTATTGACAAAAAGCATCTAATCATCCTGAGTGACACTTGTTTCAAACATATTTTGTATGTGAAAATAGAACTTTTGGGTGTTATCCAACCCTCACTGATGATGCCCCATAACACTGTATGCAAGAAAATTTTACTTGAGATAAAAGAGCAGAGCATGAACATAACAATTACAAGTAGAAGTAACTGCACGTGTGAAACCAAAAAAGCCAAACAAGTAAAGCTTACTTATCTTTCTAGTCAATCTAGCTGATACTCACACTCAAACATTAATCTATGTAAGTAATAGCTGTGATCACACGTGTGGCGGGTGGTGTGTGATCGCAGGATTAAGTGTTGATACTCAAAATTTCATACTATAAAGTACAGTAATCACAACAGCAGTGGGTTTGGAGCTATTGCCGCACAACACCAGAGAATGTCTGTGGTTTGAGTGCACACACGTGTGCGTTTGTGTTTATTTATGCTACACGAGTGCAGACATGCTTCCATCTGCATGTATGAGTATGTGTGAATGTCTACCTATGAGAGTCTGTGTGTGTGTACTAAGTGGGCCCATGGTCTCTGAGTATGGACCTGAACCAGCCATCTCAGTTCTGTTTGCACAGGACATGCCTCAGGACGCTAAGACAACTGCTCATGTTTGCCCAGGCTTGCAAACCTCTCTTAATACACCCGACAGCTGCATTCTTCGACAGAGCCGACACTATGTTTATCAGTTTTTTTTCATACATTTCTCCTATATAATCTGATGAATTATTCCATTCTCACCAACCCTTCACACCCATCAGGAGTAGAGACAGGGGACTGGAGTACCCACAAATAAACCACGTACCATGTTGCAAGTCTGACAGGCAAATTCCCAGTGCTTCTCACATAATCCAACATTTTATAACCTGTACCTGTATCAACTGTCAATCTAACAATTTACACAAACCTCCCATGCAAGGACTGAGTCAACAATGGACTGAAGTCTCCCACAAAAAACTGATGATAAATTTCCAATCATTCAGCTCGATGGGTGATTAGGTGCTTTCACAGGCTTCCCAAAGCTAACAGAAACACTGTATTTCCCAAACCTGTAATATACAGAACAGATATGTTCTTTCAAGTCCACAACCTATCAAAAACTTAAGTGATTCTGACATGTCAAGATGCCCAAAAATTGCCCCACCCCCCACCTCTCCATCACTCATTCCTCTCCTTAGTGTTTCATTTCCTGCTCACAGAGTAAATGACAGTTTCACACCATTTCATGTAGAGCCTTCATGGGAAAAATATCATAATATTACCAAAACATATAGACAATGATATACCATTCCCTGAGCAATGAAATGAAAAACAAATTGCTGGGTGAACTGAGAGCTCTCTGCAGAGTGTTGAGAATGAATGTGAAACATGATGAGCTCCGTCTGTGCTTATTTGAAATGTTGATATGGTTTTCTTGTACAATGATTACGCTAATTTATGTACCAAAGCCTGCTTTACACAAATCTGCCAAGGCCAATAACTGCACTCATAATCCCCAGCATCTAGAATAATCACTTTGTGGTCTATTTGTTTATGAATGAAATGAAGCAATTATCCTAATGAAGATCAGCTTTCTTGCTGAGGGAATTGCAGCATTTCAACACAACGAAAATGTTGTGTCTTTGTTTGCTCCAGGTTGGCATGCTGGGACCTCAATCGTAAAAACAACAGGAACAACAAAAACTTTACTGTATGATAATGGAGGACATGTAGTTCACAATAGGGATTCTGAAACTGTTGCAAAAAAGATTGAGCTGCGCACTTCCTGACCTACAGTCTAAACCACATGCATGTGGATGATGCTAAATGTCAGCAACAACAATAAGTTTGGTTGTTGCCCTTGGTGAAGCAAAGATATAAAGTTACATAACAGAAGGTCACAGCAGTTTGAATGTTAATATTGGCTTGTTGTTCAAATAAAAACAGAGTCAGCTATGCAAAAAATTTATGACATACTGTCTTGCTGCTAAGTACAGTATGTTTACCATACTTATCTCTACTAAAACAGTACTTTCAAAAATCTATTTTCTTTATCCTTTATAGAAACATCAAGACCACATTCTGTAGATATCAAAGTGAAACTATTGTAAGGTTTTCATATTTGTATGCTCATGTAAAGAAAATATGCCTTGAAATTCTACTAGAGTACAGTCATTTTTACCTTCATATCATCACCAGGCGGAGCAGAACATAGAAATAGTTAAATAAATTACGTGAAGCAGATGCCGCTCTCCTTCTCCTTTTTTTCTTTCTCTCACACACACACATGCATATATATATATACACATATACATTCTTTAGTGAAATCCATCAATCAGCATTTCATGCAGTTTGGGTTTGAACCATACCAAATGCACTAAAACAATAAACGTCTGTCTTTCAAGTTGCTATCTGGACTGGAACACATCTGGTGGCAAGGCTCATTTTGGTTTCCACATCGTTGAATGACATTACAGACTCAATGGCGAGCTGAAAAATAAAGTACCCTTAAAAATCTCTCTCCATTTTCCCTCCATCTAGAGCTCCTTCTCTCTCTCTTTCTCTCTCTTTACACACACCCCAAATATACTTCCCCCTCCCTGCAGTAACCAGCTAACCTCTCAAATGCTATTCCACCACCCCATCCCCCAACCAATCAAGAACTGAATATAAAACAGCACAAGGAAACTGGGCTGCAAGGAGGAAGGCGGTAGAGAGGGGGGTGGCAGACAGACAGACAGTGAGGGAGGCAGGCAGGCAGCCAGTCAAGGCTATTGCTACTGAGGAACCAGTGGCCTCCTGAGGTGAAGACAGTTTAAAACGCCTTGGCACATTGGACTCCTTTACACAAGTCAAGGGGGGATGAAACACACACCCAACTTCCAGCTGAGAAGCCAAGAGTCAAGCCTGACTGTAGTATTTTGGTTTCAAGGGGCAGTGACGATAATTAGGGTTAATGTGATTTAATGAGGGCCACGAGTTGGGGCCAGGGCTGGGCAGCTTCGATTCACAATCAACATCAAAATTGGAATTAGTCTGACATCTTGTGATGTGGCCGTGTTTCCCATTACATACAGTTTGCTATGCAAGTCTGAAAACCTGCAATCAGTCTTCTCTAAAAGCAGATTTTTTTTTTTTTATATAATAAACGAACTTACCGGCTGACAGATTGGAACATGATAGAAGCATAGAAATGATTGGGATAGCAGCTGTATATCACAAAAGTACAATGAGAAGAGTTTTTAAAAAATGCACTGTCATGACTGAATTCTTAGCCATTCATACAATCAATCACCGACATAAATAGCCTGTTTCCATGGACCTAGGTGATTAAGTAGCTAACAGGCAGGATAAACTATACTATCTATTTTCAGCCACATATGACTTATGACCCTCTTAACACCTCTAGTAGCTCTGAGTCATGTCTCGTCTAGATTATAAAGTAGAGAGCAGAGCAGCGGGAGTGCTGTGGAGTCTGGTTAAGGCTTTGTCACCTTCACTATCCTGTAGGTTAAACTGAAGTCCACCGTGGTAAATCCCTGTTATGGACAGTAGTATATCATTCGCCTGTTCACTAAACAGCCAATTGCTGTCCTCAAATACCCTATAAAAACCCATGTAGGTTTAGAAATGTGAGGCTTTTACCTATATTGTAACTAACCAAGTGCATAAGCAGATTTTAGTGAAAGGAAAAGTTTGTAGGTAACTCACTTATCCACAATTACCCATCTAAATTGAATGAAAAATATACTCAGCTGAGACTTTTTAAGCAGATCATCTAAAATAATAATCAGAACATAGTGCAGTTTTCTCCTACTGTAATAGTCTGTACACAAAACACAATCTAAGCCCCACTGCTCCAGAGAATAACACTGTAGCTACTTATCATTAACTGAAAGACACTATCAGCCCCAGGCGATCCAGCTTCCCTCCATAACCTTTTGACATTGCTGCTGGGAAGGTAAATGAGAGAAGAAGTTAGACACAGGGGGAAGAGGTGGGGGAGACAGACAGACCTGATTATGAACAGTGCCAGGATGTGGTTAGACCAAAGAAAACTTTACAAAGTGAACTGATTAATGATTTTTATAAATATAGAAAAAATAAAAAATAATTAATTCTGCGACTTCATATCATGTAATCTCTTCTCTTAGACAACTGCCTGGAACTGCCTTAGAACAATAAACTCGACACTTTCAGTAGCTCAGGCTGCATTTTCCCCCTCTGGTGTGCATTTGAGCCATGCATGGGTTAACATTTTCCCAGTGAGAATGGTTGGGATATTGCAAGTCGGACTGGCCAGTCAGCAGAATGTTATGAATGGGCACAATGAAAAACCCCAAGTCCACGCTGTCGACCCAAGAATGCTTGCCTCCATGTAATTAACTTCCCTCTGTGTACAGAATGAGGTACTGCTGGAATAACTCTTCTTTTTCTGTTTCTATTACGGTCATGTTTTGAGGAGAGAGGGAGAAAAAAAAGACACATTCTGAGAATTTAACATGGAAAATACCTTCGCCTGTCCATACTTTGAAGTATCCCATGACTAATACAGCGATTCGGATAGTGGTGGAAATGGAACGGACCACTTTAAAAGGGATGGTAGGTGCTCTGCAAAAAACTGGCCTCATTTTTTGTGTGGACAAAATGTCAGCCACTTGTTACTTTCATTCATACAGAGATGTACAATAAAGAATTACGGAGTATAACACGTGGGAATACCTGGATCAATGTATAAACAAGGGTTATCTTGTTAAAACATGTTTCACACATCTCGCCTCAAGATATATTAGTAATTAGGTGTGCACTGCATGCACATAAGGTCTTCCTCTGTGTACTCAAACACAGAAACACTTTGATTGAGGTATCACTTCAGTAAGGACTTGCACTACACAAACTGTGTATCAATAAAATATTTGCTCTGCACTGCGGTGAAAACATCTACAGCATATATAAATAATGTACAGTAACTTGGAACGGGCTGCAACTATGTAAAGAATAACATCTGCAAACCATTGGATTATAAACCAACAGTATAACTACAGTATAATTACATGAGAGCCTCTCTCTTGGGCACCGTGCTGTTAGAGGGAAGAGGGATGAGGAGAAAGTGGAACAGCTACAGTAATCTATCCAACTTCATTTCACCGGAGTGATTCTGCCTGAGGGTATGCACAAGTCATAATGCATTTGACAAATAGTCTCCTGCTAAAACAGGCATTTGCGAAGAAGTGGCCTTCAGCGCTGGTATACACAGCTGAGTGTACGCTGAACAAACAAGCCTCCCACTCAGCGAGGAAAGATACAGAGAGGCTTCAAAAAGATTAGGAGAAATCTTGGGCGAAAAGTAGAGATGACTCACAGTGATTGTGCAAGTGCAGGACAATGCTACTTGGATGGAGTTGAGAAGAGCAACAGAGCCGTGGGGTTCATAGCGAAAATACAAATCGATGCTTTTCTCATGTGTTGGTCTTTACATTGTTCAGAAATGTGGATGCACAGGTTGTTGTTTTATCAAACAGTTTAAAATGAATGGTAAAGAAGCACAATGGCACTTCTGTCTTACCTAATCTTTTAATCTTTGTGTTATGATCGTGTATCAGATTTTGGTTAGAAAAAAAGGAAATAAAACCACAATCACATTTATAATTGCTAGATGTTTTGCTGATATTTAATGTTGAATTTCAGCTGAACTGTTGCCTAAATTCAAAGGTCAAGTGCACTCATAGATTTGTGGTATTGACATATCCTGTCAGTGCAATCCATATTATTGCCATGCATCACTCAATCATCAGTGTGAATGCAGGCGATCAGCTCGTACCAGCTTCAACTTACACATTCTTTACGTTCCTCAATTATTAACCTCCTCTGGTGGAAAACAGACCACATTCAAGTGCACACACGCACATATACATATACACAAACCCATATGAGCCGTAATTCTCATAAAGCCTAACAGTCACTCTCAGAAATAGATGCGTTTTTGAGTTAACACCACTAAACAGGAAATGATGGGCTATTTTATATGGACTGTCCCACTTAGTGTTATGCTCACTTCCTGATTGGTATGTTAATGCTGTACAGTAATGTTTAATCACACTGGTGAGTTTCACATAAGCTATATTTGTGTTCTGCCAGTTTTAAGTGTAAATGTGAATCAACACCTTGCAGGAGGGATCGACCATGAAGGTTTGAGACTGTTCATACCCTATGTACACAGCTCTTGTACTGTGAATAATTTACAAATGTGTGATTTTTTTAAGCTGTCAAAAATCCAAACCACGGTTATATGTTATAAAAAACTGCTATATTGCAAAAATTAGCATTATTTTCAGTTTCTTATGAATCCCACAAAAAAATTAAACAAATTGCATGCCATATAATGTGCAAGAAGAAAAAGTAATAGTTTTTATCATCTTTGCAAATTTCCTAGTTAACAATTGCAGTTCAAGTAGCACTGGACCACTATGGCTAGCACACTCCTTCTACAGGGGGGTCAGCCTATACAAGGAGGCTCATCCTGCCACTGAAATAAGACTGTCATAAAGATGAACTATTGCCAAAACGTCATATAACGCTCCTGTATCATTATTCAACAGTTATGTGTAGTAGCAGCCGTGCAATACAGATAATGTGTCACTTTACATCTTAGTCACAGCTGTTACTTTAGTAATGACAATGTTATATGATTTTGTCCTTGAAACCCAAAACCTGCTTCTTACCGGGCCAACAACCTCTACGCTCCCTGAATCATGATAACTGGTACAGTTCATTGTGTTAATGGTACAAGGGCTGAGACGTGGCTTATATGTGTGTGTTAGTGCTAGATTTACCCAGACATATAACATGTTGTAACATTACCACAAGCCCAGAAAGATCACAAAACCTCTTCTCTTTGTGAGAATATTTTGCCCTCTTTTATTAAAGGGCTGAAATCCAGAATTAGGAATAGATTATGTTAGAGTTTAAGGGTTGGAGTGTTAACAGTCGGTTATGGATGAAGGAATGTAATCGATGTAAAGGACTTGTGTATTGTAATTCAAACCTGTCTGCAAGTGAGTGT
>JANJYQ010123086.1:206-13364 GCA_024605255.1 Rastrelliger kanagurta | reverse complement strand
GTAGGTACAGGAGCCGGGATGGGAGTCAGGCCGATTCCTGCATACTCATTGCTGGGGTCGTCCTCTCCATCACTGGGTCCCACCGTTAGGGTCACAGTGGCTGGAGTGGGAGGCAGGGGGAAGGCAGGCTGAGGCGTTGGGGGTAAAGGCCTTTCCTGAATCCAGCTACCTTTACGGGAGCCCATTCCACCTCCAGAAGACTTCCCATCAGGCACTGGGAGTGCGGGCAACGGCCTGCGGGATAGGGAATCTTGGGAAGGCAGACGGGGTCGGCCCTGAGCCTGCAAGAGGAGGGCGCTTTCCTCAAGGGAACGCTGCACCAATGTTAAGAGTCCCTCGGATGGAGGAGCGTTGCCGATGGCGGATAACGCCGGCAGAAGGTCTGAGAGGCGAGCCCAGGCCTGCTGGAGAGGCGGTGGAGGATCCCCAGAGTGACTGGCCTTCCAGGTGGACAGGATTTCAGCCAGCGAGGTGGCCAGGTCCCGTGAAGACAGAGTGGCCGCTGAACAGGAGGCTGTGCTCAACACCGCGTGGACGAGGTTGGAAAGAGAGGCTCTCCACTGCACGTCGCCAGAACCGTTACTTGAAATGGAGAGCCGACGAGTAGAGGTGGAGGAGGACGAGGAGGAGTGAGGGAGGACTTCTGTGGTCAGTGCAGGCATGTCGTATATGCCGCAGTCCGGCTCAGAGGAGTTCAGGTGATGATCTCCGCCGCTGGAACGTTTATCAGAACCAGAAACACAAAGGGAATCCTCGCCCGAGAGACTGGTGATGGACTCGCCTGGACCCAGAGGCACACCTGGAAGTGTAGGAACACTGTAGACATCGTCATCGACATCGTCAGGCACCAAGCCGCTGTGCTGGACATCTGATGTGGACACATTCAGAGTCATGGTGGGGACATCGTACACCTGCAAGGTAAACAAGAAGTGTTGCTTAATGATTTCAAATATTATTACGTAGGATGAGGAATGACTCTTTGGGATTATAGAGTTGCAACATGTCACTATGCAGGAGTTCTGTGTGAGCGCTGGAACAATGTTGCAACTTCATCCATAACACTGTCGATACTAAACTTAGCAGAGTTTGACTGCAGCGTTAGAAGCACTCGCAAACAAAGAAGAAATAATCCAACAGCTGGCAGACATAGTTAAGAAACATTAAAGGAAGACCACTGGGGGCAGGGTGGAGGCGGTGACGGTGGTGGTATGGCCTTGGCATGGCCCTGACAGATGGGTGTGACTGGGAGAAAAATAGCAGCAAGCAACATTTGGACTGGATGGACTGGCTCCCTCAGCAGACAGAGACAGGTGTGGCCTCGCCTTGGAAGGGGGGCAGGGAGAAAGACTAATGGTGGAATGTGGGAAAAAATGGTGACATGGTATTTGATAGTCATCTGTTGCGGGTGAATCGCTCGCTTGTACAGACATGAATACAACCCACCAATTTGTCACAGGGAATTACGGCTTTACATTGGTATTTTAACGTATGAAATGTGGAGTTATACGCTCCACACAGCACTGATAAGATTGGGGGAAATCATTCCGCAAAAAACGAAAACATGATGAAATGTTTCCCACTTTGCAAAAACATATAAAAATTTTAATCTTAAAGTTTTAATCAATTTAAAGTTTTAAATTGACCTTTCATAAGAAATGCAAGAGTATGTCAGTGTGTTGATTCTTAAAATGTGTGGGAAGATTAAAAAAAAAAAAAAAAAAAAAAAAGATTAAAAAAAAAAAGACCAGATAAACCGGAAAGGGATTAACACATCTATCTGTAGTTCAGTGAGGAATGGAAAGTGAACGTTTATCTTCACCTCTGTCTCGGAGTCAGCCTGTGGTGGGACGCTTCGTGGGGTGTCATAGATGCCGTCATCATCACCGATGGCAGCTGGGACCGGGCGTTGCCACCTGCCACTGGGAGGAGTGTCATACACCTGCCAAGAAAACAAAAGTTAAGATTAGGATCCAGATTAGGATTAATTTATTTATACGGTAGAATCCAGGAGCCACAAATGGTCCCTACAGCCCAGCACCATTTAAATATATAGAGATGTCAAGGATGAGTGCCGACATTATGTGAAATATTTTAGTTATTTGCAATTTTATCTATTAACTAAATACAGAAATGTACATATTTTTTCTTACCTTAGTATTACATAAGACTCCATTGGGCAGAAAAAATCTTTAGAGCATTTAGGTTTTGTATGAATTAACAAAAAAACAACATGAAGGCAAAACTATGCTGAACTAAACTATTATTAGACAGAATTAACAGTGTGAAGTGAAACCGTTGCATACCTGATCATCCACAGCATCTGAGTAATCTTGAGTTTCTCCGTTCTTGTTCTGTGCATTGTTTCTTTTCTCCAGGCCATTACTTGTCCTTTCCTCCTTGCTCTGTGCAGCTCCCCTCTGTTTGTCCTCCTCCTGCTGCAGACCTGCAGAAGGCTGAGCAGCAGCTTTGGGGACTGAGTTAGAATCAGCTGGCAAATGTGCTGATTGTTGTGCATCTTTTCTGGTGACCCCCCTTACAGGAGGTGCTGGTGGAGGAGGTTTGCGAGCAAAATTTGGTGATCCGGGAACCCTAACCTGACCTGCTCTAACCAGCAAAGGGGAACCCCGGTGACAAGCTATACCAGGTTTGCCTCTGGAAACAGCAGAGTTTGATGACACTCCTTTGAGCAGAGGTCTGGGAGATCCTTGGGCAGGTGATAGTGAAGATGGATGCTGATGTGCTAAAACTGTGGCTGAAGTCCTTTGAAGGCTTGCCCCCACAGGGGTGGGGGTTTGATACATCCCAGGCATGTCCTGGCCTACTTTAGGGTGGGAGGCACCAGGGGTTCCACCAACGATAGAGGGGCCATTAGAGCAGACAGCAGAGGTGACAACTCCTCCCGTTGGGGTTTGGTAAACTTCGTCACCTGCAAGTGGTGTACCTTTTGGCACCAAATAACAGTCGTCTGTGTGTCCTGTAGTGAGTGTTTCTCTGGGGACTAGATATGTATTGTCCTCTGACTCATCAGCCGCCCTGGGTACTCCACTTGGGGCGAGGTACACAGACTCTGAAGCCATGAGTGCTGGTGGCTGCCTGGTATGCTGAGCTCCAGGTAAAGGACTCACTGGAGTCTGATAAAGTGTTCCTGTCATTTCTGTCCCCCTCCCCCTTAAAGAGGGTGAGCGGGGACGCCCTGACACCCCAATATCCCAGTCAGGTCTGGGCCGGGTGCCAGAGCTAGAGTGTGATCGTGGACGCCCACCCTCAACTCTGCGGAGCTCCCCAGGCCTTGAGGCCGCACTGACTCCACCAACAGCTGGTGGGGAGCGATACACTCCATCTACGTCCTCTGCACTATTGCTGACAGCAGTCCGGGCCAGCGGGGAACCGGGCGACAGGTAGACTGAGTCCTCGCTGGAGCCTGGGGGTGGGGCAGTCTGGAGGAGGCGAAGTCGGTTGGCGGGAGCAATGCCTTGTCGGCCGTGTAGGGAGCAGAGCCACCAGCCCGGCCCCCCATTCTGCTCCTGCTCGAGGACCATCAGGATGTCACCCTTCCGGAAAGCCAGCTCCTCCGGGCTCTCAGCCGTGTTGTCAAACAGCGCCTTTGCCAATACAGTCTGCGGAGAAGATAAGAGTTGAAATCACCAACATGGACACAACCATTCAATAATTCACACATACCAAATGGCCATGTGAAAGTTGGGTTTAATCAATGGCATAAATACACACAAGTCAGAGTCTCACATCTGCACAAACAAATAAGTACATTGACACAGCAATGAAAAACTAAGAGTATAAAAAGCTTTATTGTTTGCACTGTTGAATGGAGTGAATAGGGAAGATCTCGTAAAATGACTGTGAGAGACAAGACGGCAGAAAGTGGGTGGATATGCAAGTTTAAAAAAAAAAAAGATGTAAAATCTAACATCAATATTAACTTAAAATGCACAGCTGTGTCAGCCCTCATAAAGCAGGGAAGAGAAAAAGGGACACAGTCAGAGAGGATNGAGGCACATCTGTCCCTTGCTGTTTAGGGTTTAATTGCCAACCCAGAGTCAGAGAGTCAGGCCCCCTTTCATTTTCAAAACCAACCCCCCTGGGGACAGCTAGGCTCCATTGAGCCATGTGGGACCCCCTTAGAACAGTAATGAGTCAATAAAGAGCAGATAAAATATATATAAATTTGGTGAAATCATACATAAAACATGCTGTGTAAGTTGTATTTCTTTAGTTTCAGATTAGTTCTGATCGTATTTTAAAATATACACATACATATATAAACAAAAGAGACAAATACTGTACTCACAGAGACAGACATTGTTGCTAAAATCACAGTTATGTCTCAAGAGAAACTCGAGTGTCGTGGTCGGTCAGGGTCATCCATCCAGATCAGCTGTGGCTCTCACGGATGTGTAGGTCGGCGGAGAGACTCGGTGCCGAGGCAGATGGGTCTGAGCTGGACACATCCTTAAAATCCGGACNNNCACACACACACGAGGCAATTCTAGCAAAGCTGGCTGACTCACACTCCACAAGACACACATGTGAAATGAAAGGTAGGCAGGCAGCGGCAACACCTGTCTATGTTTCTTTTCCACGCCCAATAACGATAAATGCAGCCCTAGTGTTATGTCGAAATGTGTTTCCCTGTCGATATGTGTCCCGTCTTTCCCATGACCCAGCCACTTGTCTTGTAAGATGCCTAACGTTTATCCAAGCTTACCTTTACACATATCCAGCAAACCATAACAATAGCCTAACTCAAACCGCGGACATAGTGCTATGAGAAACACTATTTAAACAGTACGAGAACATTATTCTAACAGGGTACAGATTTCGACATAACACCGGTCCAGCGAAAGCTAACATTAGCTTAGCGCCACAGATAAATAAGCGGCATTGCTATTTCGGATACCATTAATAGTTAAGTATGCAACCATTATTCAGGTCATATCATAATTAATTTAACCTGAAGACAGCAAGGGTAGTGTGCGCTGCGTCGTCGCGGCCTAGCTACTGAACAGTAGCGGTGTTAACGCTGCTTAAATCATCTCATTACGTACACTTCAAAACAACAAAAGACACCACCGCGCAAAAAACGCTAAATACGTCTTTTTTAAAACAAAAGTTGGCATCCGAAGTCGTTATTATAAAAAACAACTACCTCACTTCTGTCTCTTCGCGGATAAACTTCGCATCGGCGTAAATCTGTGATACGTAAAAAAAAAAAAATCACTTCTTTTCAGGCGTGAAAATCGGTGGCCATCGGTGTTCAATCATCTTCAGCGATGACAACAACGTAACCCCCCTCCTCCTTACGGGCTGACGTAGCCCGCTGATGTCATAGCGTAAGGAGCGTGCTGAGTGATGGCATTAGATCCATCCAGTGACGGCCTCTTTTTCCTTCGCTCATTTTCTACTGGCAAACAACATGACCACCATCTACTGGGATTAAAGTAGACCAGTGGTCTCCAACCCTGGAGACCTACTGCCCTGCATGTTTATTTCGATATATCCCAATTCTAAAACCCCAGATTTTAATACTTAAACATTAGAAACATTAGAATCAGGGACGTTACAGTGGAGTGATACCTAAAACATGCAGGGCAGTAACTCTCCAAGGGCAGGGTTGGAAACCACTAAACTAGACTTCACAATGACTAAACTGCTATTAATTCTCTATTTTTAGGAGCCTACAAGCTTCTCTCAACAGCTGCACACTTAGACACAGAGCAGTCTGTTTCAGGGCTGAGTGGAGTATCCCAGGATGTATTTTTGGGCTATATATTAGTGTGACCCCAATAGTCCTCCCTGCTGTCCTCACCACTCTCCTCAGGGCCAAATACCTGAAAAACTGAAACTAGTCATTTCCTCAAAATGAAAATGCAACTGAAACAAAACTGAAATAAAAAAAAAAAAACAGATTGAAAATCTAAATAAAAATAAAAACTTGGGAAATTTTCAAAACTATAATGACCATAGAGCACCCAGAAATATACCTTTCTCCAGTAGGCTCATCCAGTTAATTACTAACAAACTAATTATCAGGTTGCGTTTAAGGACGTCAGGAAATATCAGTAAATCAGAAATCAAAGCTGTAAATGGAGAGAAAAACAAAACATACTCATCACATTAACATCGTCATCAAGCCCGCATTGCAATATTTCTAATTCCTAAAACAACAGGCGTAATTACTTTGACGGATTTGGTTGTGTAATTTACGTAAATAGCAACCAAGTGTTTGGATTTGCAGCTGTAAAGGGTTTTATTTTGACAGTGCGAGTCTTACCTGGAAAAACTGACTGTAGCTGGCATATGAGTTGCCAGAAGTCAAATGTTTTAGGAATAACTTTGAGACTGCAGATTTTCTTCCTTTGTCCAGTTTTACGTCCAGTTTGCATGAACTGCAGGGTGAGATAATACTCTCAGTCATGTGTGTCTAATTGTTAATTCTCTGGATCAGTGTGGGGGCATCAGTATTCTGGTGTCCAACCTTTAGAAACACCATAGACTCCACAGAGGATGTAAGATGGTATTGCTGGGTCTGACCCGGGCGTTGGCCCTGAGCTGGCTCACAGTAACATCAGAGTCAACTGTGTGGCCCCTGGAGCCATCAAGACCCACTTCAGCTCTGTGGTGAGGTGACACACAGGCATGATGGATATTTAGAAGGGGTTTTTTTTTATTGTGTTCTGTCCCCACTTGGGATATGTTTTCATTGTAAATATCCCTTTTTTACAATATGTTGTGCTTTGTTCTGTCTCAGCTCTTGCAAAATGAAGACATTATGGACAAATTCAAAAAACAGCTTAGCATTAAAAGGTACAGTTCATAGCTTAACTCTTTGTAATTAATATGGTGCATCAATAGTTTGAATATTAATAAATAAATCATATATCAAATGTGTCTTTCCCTTCAGGATTGGAGTCAAAGGAAATTGGGGGAATGATTGCGTGCCTGTGCTCCGAGGAGGCTTCACACATCACGCCATCACAGTGACCGGAGGGATAGGCTGTCGACTATGAGCCTCAAACCAAAATTACACCTAATTGTGTTCTTGTGTAGATGATCTCTTTGTTTTCCAGTTTTTCTGAAGTGGACTTAAGATATGAAAGATGCTTAGACCTTTAAAAAAAAACCTACTGTAACCCAGTTTTAGCCAGGACACTGAGATGCCAACCTTCTGCACAGTTTTCTGATTAAAACTTGTGATACTGTGTGAATGTCTGTGTAAAGATTTCTAATGAAAATATCAACATTTGTATGATTTTTATAGCTGTGAGTCTATGTGATCATCTTTAGAGAATGTGAACAGACCTCTGTAGTTTCTGGGTGTCACAAACACAGTCACAGTGGGTCACATAGTTAAAAAAAAACTTTATTGACTACACATATAATACATTTCAGGTTTAGAATATTTTTAAGTGTGATCATAATGTCTGGAATTTTACAATAAAACATGAATGAATAATGTAATGTACTTTACATGATAATGCTATTAATAAGGGATAATGCGATTTCAGGGCTTGTTTTCTATAATAAAAAGCTTATTTAAATAAAAATAATTCATCTTAAGTTAAAAACAATACAAGGTAACTATAATTAAAAAAAAAAAATTCTGACATTTTCCTGATGTTGGAGTCCTTAAACTGAGCCTGGCTACAAATATCTGTGTCATCATCTCCGTTTAGTGCGAGGAGACAAATCCCGCCGTGTCATCCCAGGTTTCCAGTACTCCCTCAGAGTTGGTACGTAAGTGCCGTGTTTGGTTTTGTAGTAGCGCTTCATAAACAGCTGAGGGAGACAGAGGCCCATTATTCAACACTGAGGAGAGTACAACGTTAACTGTTAAATTAATAAACACTGGCAGGCCTGTAACTGCAGATTTTATAAATACATTTCAAATGTTTAAATGCGATGAGGGATGAGATGACAACCATTGCTAGATGGAAGATAAAATAATCAAATAATGAAACAACAATCAATATTCAAACATATTTAAACGGACACAATGATTTTCACTGCCTCATGTTTTGAGGATACATACTCTGCCTTTGAAGTTCTTTGTCGCTTCATCTTCAGAATCAGCGACGTAGTCATCTTCTGAAGGGGCCGGCATCTCTAAACATGGAGAGGAACGCAGTTGTAAAATAACCACAAGCCTATTGGTCAATATTTGGGTTATTAAAATATCCCTGCCTATTTAACTGCACTTGTAAATTCACCTGTGTGACTCCGCTGATGAGAGGAGGAGGAGCTGCTCGGACCTGATAATACAGGATTGTTTCTGTCAAGTAGAGACGATAGTACGATTAAATTAATGAGCCATAGTTTAAATAGTTCAGAGGTGGTGAATGCATAAAGAGAAGTGACTCATTAGGGAACCATATAGAAATGACTGTAAAGACAATCAGGAAACAATAAAGTGCAGCTAAATGATAATGATAGAGTGCATCACTAATACTATCATAAAAAGAGAAAAAAAAAAAACGAAACGGGAAAATTGGACTACACCAGTTGCTTTTATTGCATAAGACAGTATGGAATATATAGATGAATGTGTCAAAGCATGCTTAACTTGAAATATCCGGGTCAGTGAGCCCAAACAATCATAATCATCCTGGAAGTGCAATGATACGTGATATGTTTCGTACACAGGAAAACGCTTATGATTAATCGAACTGAACACAGTTCGATTAATCATAAGCGCATCTCGTGTTTCTTACTCTTTATCATCCAAGCCGGATAAATCTGAGTCAGGCTTTTGTGGTTGGTTGCTTTTACGTGAGGGGGCTTTAACAGGTGATTTCCTTCTCTGATGCTGCTTTTGCATGTTTGAGGATTTTCTGCCTACATCGCTCACGTTAACGCTGGCAGAAGTGATGGGCAGTTTTTCCATAACAACTTTGGATTTGCTGTTGAGACAAGCGATGTAAATGGAGCGGATGGATGGATCTGTGGATAGATGCAGCGTTCTGACACCCAGTTCCTTCATTCGGGTTTCCAGGGTTATCTCGTTACATTCCACATCTTTTGTAATTTCAGCTCCAAGTTTTTCACTCTTGTTTGCTCCCTGGGAACTTCCACTCAGTCTCTTTTTCACAGATTTGCCTAACACTTCATCCTCTTCTTCAGACGCACTCTCTTTTTCTTCATGTTTCTTGCGTTTCACTCCATTGCTTCTTTTCAGGGTGTTTCTCTCCTCCTCCTCGTCACTCTCTTCCCCTCCATCATCTTTGGACTTTTGTCTCTTTTTAAGAGATGTGAATTTTAAGCTCTGCTTTGAGTAAAAGTTCACACTTGTTGCTCCTTTTAAGCTGACTGGCGCTTTGCCTCTCAGTGCCTGTTTACTCGCAGAAATCATAAGTGGAACATCTTCATTAGATATTAGTCCAATAACAGGTGTAATAAATGGTGATTTGTCTTTTGTCTGTGTGCCGTCAACCTCATCCGCCAAAGACCTACTGGGTCCGGTTGGTTGATTTGTAGCAACTCTACCTGAGGGTGGCAGAGAGAGTGACGTCAGGATTGAGTCCCCCATGCTTGGAGGGAGTGACGCTGCAAAAAAGCAAAACAACAGCATGTGAACATTAGAAATGATTAAGAATCTAAACCAAAGATCTTGCTTTGGAGGTCATCCTTGCAAGATGCTAACAATTATCTCATTGTACCTGCTGTCTCCAGGTGACCTAGACAAGTTTGATGCTGAAGCAAAATCTCCAGAAGCTGGGGTTGGGTGGCTGCTCGTGCACACTCCTCCAGGACAGGGGGGGCATTGCTGAGCCACGACACAGTCTAGAAACAAAATATATATGAAAAGTTTAATTTAAAAGTTTTCTGCATTTAATTCAGTCAAAATATATTTAAAAGACTAGAGGCTATAATAACAACAAAACAAGAACAGCTTCCACACTCATCTACTGCTAACTGTACTTGACAAAGACAAACAATTATACACTAGACAGAGTTGGTTTTTTACATGAGCAGTAACAAAGCAAGTTAAGTTTTCATAAACATGCTCTGTACCTGAGCTAAATTGGGAACAGGGAGCATCTGGTCCAGTCGAATTAGAAACTCCCATAGCAGCTTCTCCAGTTCCTGGTCAAACATCGGACCATAATCCACAGGAAACTCCTCCTATCAGAAGGGAAAACAGGAACAGTACATCAGCTCTGAAAGATGGAGAGCGCTGATGATGGAGAGATGGAAATGAGCTGTTAGTGTCGTGCGATTGCGAACACTTCTGAAGGAGAGGGACTCACCTTGAAGAACTGTTCTTTCTCTGCAGGGTCCGTTAGCAGCGTCTGAACCAACTTGACGAAACACTCGACTGTGTTTATAATTTTCATATCTTTCTTCTGGGAGACAGCAAAAAAAATACAACTTAAATATAATCTTTTGTATCACATAGTTTCTGAAGTTTTCTGAGCATGATGTCTTCAATTAAATTCTTAACACTGAATGTTATTTACCGTGTTGGAAGCTGAGGAGTGTGAAGGGGCGGCAGGTACACAGAACCTTTCCATGTGTGTCTCAATCACCTTCGCATCTGACTGTCTATAGCAGAGCTCCAAGATTAACTGGAAAGACGTCAGGCAGATAAATACTTAAATACAAAGTGTAATAACATATCTGTAAAAATATAACAGAAAAGAGGGAAATAAAAGAGTTCAAATCTGATTTCTGTTCTTCTGTAAAACACACCCGTGCTCTCAGTCCCAGCACAAGTTTGCTTTGATGTCTGAAAGTGAGCAGCGTGGGGATGGTCTGACAGACTGAGGTCACAAACTCCTCGACAACCCCGTACTGCATCACATCCCTCTGCTTCATCACTTTCCAGATGGCAGCGGACACCAGGCGCACCGGTGGGGCCAGCAGCTGGAGTGCAGCGAAAGGAAGGCTGGCATCTGTGGTAAAGTGGCAGGAGATAGAAATAAGAGATAGCAGCTCCAAATTCATGTCAATTAATCGTAATACTGATATTAAGTAATATTGCACAGCCCTAATGCCGGCCACTCAAAGCACTTTTACACTACATGTCACATTCACTCATTCATACACTGATGAGGTACCCTACACTGGGTACCAACCTGCTCGTCACATTCACACAACCATCTGGAGTAATTTAGCATCTGGCCCAACAACACATTAACATGTTGGACTGGAGGAGTTGGGAAATCAAACCACTGTCACTCTCTGTAAAATAAATCAAGCATATAGCTGCAGCATATAGTGGATTTTTTTTTGTAATGTAATTATGAGATGACAAGCTGTAAATACTGTGATATGACGATACAGTAGACAGTTTCTTTTTTCTCACAGCCTTCCCTTTTATTGTTATTTTTTTAATCTCCAAAGTTGCTACAGGGTATGTCATCACATGTCAAGACACATCAGGGTGAGGTCATTTCATTTATCGAAATTATTACTATGTTGTTACATTTTATTCTTGAAGGACCACAGGCAGGCTTTCATACACACACACCCTCAGATTTGGGGAAATTAACAGTGAAGCTCTTTTCCTAAGTCATCATCATTCCTCCTGTTCAAACTGGCCATTAGAAACCCCTTCATAATGGATAAACAATGATGGGAAATAAAATTCACAGAAGCTAAAATGAAACTTCAGTCGTTCAAATAAGCCAACCCATGTAGATGTCTTTCAACATTACAGTATTTTTAGTGACAAAGTCCCTCTTTTTGTTACTATACTTACAGTGTTGTACTTAAAATGACTAACTCAGATTGCTGAAGCCTCATATAAATGCATTTTTTGCACAAAACATACTATAGATAGCCGTCCAAGACATTGAAAACACATTTAAAGATTTTTTAAAAAGCCGTTATGATAAGGAGGAATTATTTAAGAGATGAAAACCTACTGTATTGTTATTATAGACACCCGACTGTTGTTGTTAAACTTACTGCACAACAAAAAAGGAAAAAGAGACAGTAGCTCCAAATTCAGGCTAGGTCATGTAAGATTAAATATTATGCTCATGGATGTCAGTGCAGGAGTTTTACATTAATTACCATCAGCTGTCTTATTTACCCCTCTGTCTCTGCACTTTTTACTGTCTGCAAGGGTAATTATATGGCATGACAACCACACCTGCTCCATCAACTTCATATGTATAGATATACACACACTCACATCTATTGACAACACTTACCACTATCCTTAGGTTTCCTGGTTGCCATTTTCTGTAAAGGGACAATTAGTGATGTTAGCTTAGCAACCTTTACAGATTGCTTCCTGAGTGGGAGACAAAGCCGACGCTAAATTAGAAACACTTTGACCTAGCTGAGGTTATTTTTAGGAAGAAGCCGCTTTTACTAATGTTCACTAACTCTACCGATGTCCGGAGTTAACGAATATATCTTTTGTTACACATCAACGCCGAAATTATAAACAAAAAAGAAGCTAGCGACACTAACCACCAAAACTTTCTGCTTCTCATCCTCCCGCCTTCACTCTATCAAGATTAGGTGCTCGATTATAAAAAACGCATGTGGCGAACGGGCGGTGCTTAGCCGTTTTAGCTGCATTAACACAATCTTGCACATACCCCCGCCCACCTGTACACTTCATATTATTAAAATGAGCGCTCCCAGTTGTGTCGAGGATATGACGTACCGAACGTTACTTGTAACGCTTCACTGATTTGTAAACATGTTATTGCCATAGACTGTAAATGTTACTGCTGGTTTAAAAGAAAATGTAATAGGAAATAAAACGGAATGGTGTGAGAAAAATCAGAGCATGTTTAATGTGCATATGAATAAGAATAATGTATAATTAAAACTGTTATTTGCCCATAGATTATGCTAAAAAAAAACATAAAGAAGCATATCAGTGTCTTTTAAAATAATAGGTGCCAAATCAAGTAGATGTTAAATGTTACTGTCACAAAGAGGGCATCTGATTGTAAAAACAACAATAAATGTTTTTAAAGCCCTCAAATATAAACATGGGTCAAATTTGAACAACAATGATAGCCTAACTTAACATTTCAGCTGTAATGTCACTCTCCGTACACTTCATTACTTTTTACATTACAATAATTGATTTTTAAAAGAGGAATTTATGTAGATATAGTTCTGTCAGTGTTTATCTTTATGACGTCTCGATTCAAAAATCCAGTACACAACGAACGC
>JANJYQ010122863.1:0-13174 GCA_024605255.1 Rastrelliger kanagurta | reverse complement strand
TGTGTGTGTGTGTGTGTGTGTGTGTGTGTGTGTGTGTGTGTGCGTGTGTGCGTGCGTGTGTGTAATAAGATAATGTGGTGCTAGACAATCTTTGACACTTACTTGGCGGCCCGGATGTCGATAGTTCCCTTCAGTTTCTCTTCACTATCATTATCATAGTACATCAGTTTGCTGTCCCTCAACACGAACCAGCGCATCTTCCAGTTTCTGAAGTAGAAACAGACATCATGAGAATAATGCCAAAATAATCCACCTTCCGCAACATAAAGGCTGTTTTTAAATAATATAGGCTCTTAAATTGTTAGATTTAATCATTAAAAACATTGTGACATACTGTACAGCACATAGATATAACCATAGACAATAGTAACTAGTCATATGTTCTCTGTTAATGTCATAAAGAAGCTTTTTGTAGGTACTGTTTGGGAGTTGCATCAAATAAAAGTGACATCTCTGGTTGATCCTCCTTTTTAAATATGAGTCAAGCAATGCTAAATCAGAAGAACATCTTTCTGAATAAAAAATAATCTGGCTTTCTATGCACTTTGTTTTATAATTTCTGTAGAGTTGAAACAACTTAGCTTAAATGTTAAAGGTAAAACATCAGTAATAATAGAGTATAAGCTTGAACAGGAAATTGTAGAATTCCAGCTCTGCAGAGGGTTTAAAGTATCTAGTTAGACAGACAAAATACTTCAGCAGCACACACAACCTTGTTGAACAACTCTTAAGAAAATGATCCTGTTCATGCATGTACTGTAGATAAAACCTGTGCCTTTCATGCATACAGCTACTAGTCAAACTATCATATTATTGCCTGAAGGGTTTAGACGAGCAGCAGAGCTTTTAGTTAATAACTATGGGTTTTGCACTCTATCCAATGAGTTTTTAAAGGATGAAGGTTTTTTAGGATTTTATGCATCCACGGACAACTTCATAATCTTTCAGTGAACATTTCCCAAATTGGTTTTGGAGATTTTTGCATTTAAGCAGCATGTGACAGTACCTCTAATAGAGATGTGGTGCACAGTTTCATTTAATATGCATGCAGGGTACACTCAGTAACAACTACAACAACCTCCGTGAGAGAGTCGAGAGTCCTCCTCCTTTCTTATAGAGCCAGCCAGACTTGAGAGACTCTTGTTTGGACCGAAACCACATGAAGGTTTCATCTTTTAGCACACACCAACGCCTCCTCCATGGGATCATCAAACCAGCTGAGAGGCAGAGGATAAAATAACATAAAAAACTGATATGTAAATTAACAAGCTAGAGATGGTTTAACTTCAGGATGATATAGGCATGATGGTACAGCTACAGAAAATGAAATGTTTATTTTTTCAATGTTAAGAACTAAAAAAAAGTGTTGAAACTAAGATGACTTGAAACTCACCCTTCATGTAGAGGTAACCATGGAAATATGGTGGTCCATTTCCATTAAGCAAAGTCACTCTGCCATTGGTTACCTCTTCATCAGTGTCCATCATGCCATCATGCTCATCATCACTGTCTGCATACTGAAATAGCAGACAAAAACATTAATCAACTACCTTTTTAAATCAAAACAAGTGAACAACAACGTGAAGTTATAAAGATTAATGTTAAAGTTCATCACAGTGCTGAGAAAATGGTTATTGTATTGCTGCGCATACATATCTGCGTGCACGCGTGTGAGGATGCGTGTGAGTGTGTGTCCTCACAGAGTCAGAGCTGCCTCTGTAGGACTCAATGCTTGCATTGGTACAGGTCGACTTCCTTGGATGCTCCTCATCTGTCACGGCAGTGCTCCCACGGTTGCTCCCGGATACAGAGCTGTCATCTCCCGCTGTGACAGACCCTTCCTCTTCCTCCTGGTCGTAATCTGACTCGGTGTCTGCTGGCATACTGTAAATTGGCTCCTCTCCATCCACCAGGCTCTCCACCATGCTCACTTTTCTCTCCGGTTCCACCTTGGCTCCATCTTTTTTCTCTTGCTCTGTCCCTTCTGTTGGGGGAGGTGGAAGTGGTGGAGGAGGAGGTGGAGGGACAGAGCCATCTCCAAGTGGAGGGAGAGGAGTAGGAGGAGGAGGCAGGCCTGCAACAGGCACACCATCTGCGGGCAAGGGAGGGGGAGGAGGTGGTCCAGGAGGCACTGTTCCCTCTGCAAAAGCAGGAGGGGGTGGAGGGAGTTGAGCAAATATCTCCTGGTCCATAGGCGTCTCAGGCTCAGCAGGAGGGGGGAAATCAGGGAGCGGGATGCACTCTTCCTCAGCATGGAAACCCTCGTCAACCTCTTCCTCTTTGGAAGCACTGGTCCTGGTACTTGCAGCTTTCGGAGGTTTCACCTCTGCAGCTGCTTTACCTCCAGTTGCTCCCAGTGAAGGATCCACACCTCCAAAGTTCAGGAGGTCGATGAGCTCTGTGGCCTTACGAGACGCTTCCTTCTTCATCCGCTTGAGCTCAGCATCCCTACGAAGCTGGAGCTCCTGTTTGGAGGACTCACACAGCTGCGACACCTCATCCTCTCTCTTCTTCTGCAAGCGCTCGATCTCTCGCTCCAACTGTAGGATCTCCTCCATCTGGCGAGCCTCTTCCTATAGGAACAGAAAGGGGAGAGAAGCAACAAATACAGCTGAAAGAACATTTTTATTTTGTCCCTGTAAATTTGTAGAAACAAAGAATATTTGTGTAAGCAGATACTTCTTGTGCAGTACTTGCCTCAGAGGATTTCTCTTTTTCTTTCTCTTTTTCTTTTTCAGCTTTTTCTTTTCCATTAACTCCCTCTGGCTCTCCTTCTCCTGCCAGTTTCGTCTCTTCCTCCTCTTTCTTCTTCTCCTCTTCCTCCCTCTTTTTCTTCTCCTCCCTGAGTTTCCGAACTTTAGTGCGAGCCACCTGACCACGTCTGTGTTTCTGTAGCACTAGCACTGCTTTGCGTTGCTTTATGAACCGTGTACGTTTGATGTGCTTTCGGAAGTGTTTCTGAAGAGTGATGACACTGGCACGCACACGCTTGAAGTGCTTCCTGTGGACAAAACAGGAACAGGAGTCAAGACAAATGTAGGTTTCACTGATGTAGGACCTTCTGTTGAATTTCTAAAATTTAAATTGTCTTACTTTGCAGTGAAAGTGAGTAAGTGGGCTCGGATTATCATGGCAGCTTGGCGTCGCACTTCATCCCTATCTTTTTCTAAACGCTGCTCCAGAGACTCTTTCATGAACACCTACAGAACAAAGGTGGAACAAAGGATTACAAGAAAGTAGTAATGCTGTATAGAAAAGCTATAAAAAGTTAGATGGAGGATGCAATTTTTTACTAGCAGGTGTAGGTGATGAACAAAATCCCTTTAGAGGTTGCTAAATCTTACCTTGGTCTTGCCTAACTGCCACTCTTTCTTGGTTTTATCATATTTGGTTAGAAGATCTGTACTCCTCTTCTTATCATCTCCTGCTGTGGTCACTTTCTCCTTGTAGATGATTTTGTATCTGGAAGGTAGAAAATAGTGGGATCAGAGTGTGAGACAACAAAAGCCAGATCTCAGAAATGGTTTAACTGAGGAAAAACAATGCAAAGCATCTCACAACATTTTAAGATGCTTGTACAAAAACACACAAATAAAAATAATACAAACCGCAAGAAGAAATCTTTAAAAGTTCTGCGGACAGGGAAACCTGCACGACGGATCTTGACAGTCTCCAACATCCCAGAATACCTCAACTGGTTCAGAACAACCTCCGAGTCAAATATATTTGGATTCTACAAGTTAAATAAGAAAGGTCAATTTGGGATTACACTGATACTCTGACATATACATGATCACACTCTGACAGAGAACTGACAGAGGTGTGCGATAGAAGCAGGCTGACCTTTTCCATGTTGGGCTTTATACAACGGATGAAGAAAGGGTTGGATACACTCAGGGTGGCCATGAGAGCATGGAGGGAGTCCTAAAGAGATACAGAAAGCAAATAGAAATTGCAATTTTTTTCTTCATATAGCAGTGAACACAATTACTGGAGTAGCAACTTGGATTATAACAGGTAAGAAAGACAAGCACTAGCCCTAACCCTAACTCTGAAATCAATTAACTGATTAGATGATCAATAACATTTTAAACTCCAACAAATTTGATAACTGAGACATCATTCAAGTTATTAATGTGGGCCACTTTTGTCTATTTTACTGTCTGTCATGCTGTCAATTAAATAAGTTTACACTAATTACACTCTTTTTAAAACTAAGTAATCCACTGCAGCCTTATGCAAACACTTTCTTTTATTCAGAACTATTCTATCATTTGGTTTTTATTTATTTCTCCTGTATCAGCACATGTGTAAATTGCATGCATTGCTCACCCTGAACTGGGAGCTGACTGTAGGTTTACGTCTGGCTGTTCCCATCTTCTCCTCATTGTTCCTGCTGCCAACCTTCTCGAATAAGTCATAGATGAAGTCCAGTCTGAGAGGAAACAGAAACAAAATGGATTACAAATGTATGTTTAAGTGACATCACTGGAGATAACATCACATAAAACAAGCTGGTATGAAAATGCCAATACATAAATCATCCATGTTTCCAGCAGTATAGTGCTACAATGTCAAGCAACTCACATAACACATTACCAGACTTCTGAGAAAATGTCCTACCTGCTGTCTTTGAGCATGTTTAGGATATCATCTCTGAAAGTATCTCTGTTCTTCTCCAGGATCCCCCTAACATCATACAGAACCTGATAGGGACAGATAAGTTCATCATAAATTCCCTGACACAGTCTAAAATGTCCAGCATCTTGATGTAAAGAGGCTCAGATACACAGAACTCACCTCGCCAGCATAATGTTTGATACCAAACTGATGGTCAGCAAGTCTGGGCTTGACATAGTAGGGGTTTGTCTGCAGCAAACAGGAAATCAGCACAGACAATAAAATACTCTGATGTTTAACTGTAAAACAGCAGTTGAACACTTTCTGTGCATAATGCATGAAGCGTACAAATGAATGTGTAAATAACTCACAGAATGTCTGCTGTGAAGCTTCTCCAGCAGAGTGAAGTCTGTTCCTTTAGGGAATCGACTTTCTTCGTTCACCAGTGCCAACAATCCCAGTTTCTAAGAGAGAGAGAGAGAAGAAAACACATCATGTTATTGCATCAATTTTATGAAATCAGCATCACTTTCCAATACATCAGACTGATGTTATTAGATCAGTTTCCAGAAAGCCTCTGAGGCTGGCATCCAACATAGCTTTTAACTGGCAGGGAAATGGCCTCTATTTTAACCCACTTCTACCCAGCTGAGACTGACAAAGCATATTCATTACAATTGTAATCATTATCAAAAGGTGATTATGATTGTTAGTTTTTGCCATCAGAAAATTCTGGGCAGAGTTCAACTTCCTGGCCAGATTCTTAGATGATATAAAATTATATATTTGGATTGACTCCCTCTATTACAACTCTTAACAATGTACAGTATACAGGGTATGATCTACCAGTCTTTTACCTTCTCAATAAGGTCCAGACACTCTGCGTTGTCCATCCAGTCTATGGCATCCCACTGGACACCTTCCCTGTTGAACATAAACCCAAACTATTATGCAAGGACATCTTTTGTTATATATAAGTTGATAATCTACATAACTCTACATAAGATTTTTGTCCCATTGAGTCGTTACTTGTTTAGGTTTCTGTAGACATGTAAAAGTGCACCTGTTGTACTCCAGCTGCTCCAAGGAGAAGATATGTTTGTTGAAGTACTCTTGGAGCTTCTCATTGGCGTAGTTGATGTTAAACTGCTCAAAACGATTCACCTGGAGGTAGCAAGACACACATACAGATCAGTTTATGGTCTGCATTTGTGTGTGTGTGGATGTGGCTTCCAGCAAAACAGCTCAAAGTTCTCACCTCGAAGTTCTCAAAGCCAAAGATGTCAAGGATGCCAATGGATTTGAAGTTTTCCTTTCCTTTGACCTTTTGATTGATCTTGAGGATGATCCAGGAGAAACACTGGGAATACAACGCCATAGCAACAGAGTCCCGGGAGTCCACAGCCTGTAACGATAAGAGTGAAACCCGCGGTCTGAGTGAATGTGTCAAGAAGAGGCAAGAGATCAATCAGACAGGTTGTACATGTGTGTATAATGACCTGCTCTATAGTGAGTGGGGAGCAGATTTCCTCTCCTCTAAGGATAATGGAGCGTTGAGTCAGCACCTCAGACAGCTGGAAGGCATCCAGACCCAGAAGCTCACTGGCATTGGTGACCACTGGAATGACGAAGAGAGATGGTTTACACACTAGCAATGCATTAAGTTTTACCTTCTCTAAATATCCATGAGCTCTACCCTGACCTTGCTTGGTGGTGATCTGGGCTCCTCCTGCAGTCATGAATTCAATGTTACCGAGTTGTAAGACGCTCGACAGCAGCTTAAACATGTCTCTGATCTCCTCCTCTGTAAACTCTAACACCTTCAGCGCCTCCTACACAGAATGAATCAAAGGGAAAAAGATTAGGTGCTTATATTATTAACTCTTTTTTTATTCTGTGCTGACAAAAGTGAACACTTAATCTCAATATCTAGGGGAAGGGATTAAGGAAATTTGCCCACAGATTTTACATTAGTGCACCACCTCACATTGGTTTTTAAGGATTTTTTAAACATTTCTCTAGCAGCTACTTAGGCACAAATAATGTTGGTTGAATGCTCAAAATCTAAGTGACTAGAATCAGTCACGTCTTCTAAATCAAGTCTCTCTTATAGTTTGTAAGTATGGCTTTAAAAGAATCATAAAAAGTAATTCAACACTCTCTAGAGGTTGACCTCTTATGGCTTAACTCATTACATTTCATGGTAATCTGTTTACATCTCTAGTCTGCTGAGAGACAGAAATATCCTCCCTCGTGAAAGTAAAAACATATTATATATGGAAATCTCTGCATTTTTGGATTGATTTTCATTAATGGTGCCCTTGGAAATGTGGACATTGGAAAAAGACAAACAGGGAATGACAATGACAATGACACTGACCATAACACTGTTGAACAGTTCTTTGTCATTCAGACTCTTGTCCTTTAGACACCCTGATTGGCTGAGGTAGTGGAAAGATTCAGGAGGGTCCTCAAGGAAGTAAAGGCCTAATAGAAAAATACATGATGTCAGTACGGTGAATGCTTTGATTGATTATAATGTCAATTGCTTTTTATCACTGTCTTGCCTGAAAGTTGTGTTGAAAAGAGTTTTAAAGTTTACAGTTTTAAAATAGGACATTAACAAAAAAAAAAAAGATTAGGAAAGCACTCCAATTATTATTTTTTTATATGTACAGTACTGTCAATTTCACAATTTCAGGTGGGAAACAGCAATCATACAGAAGGGCATCTTATGTCTGTGTGGTAATTAAAAAGTTAATTTGGAGAGCTGTTCCAGTCTTTTTTTTATAAATTACCATTTTAAGGATACGGCATCCAGTTTTTAACTTATTTTGAAATGAATGTATCTCAATTTCCATAGAAACAAGACAACAAAAACCCAAAGATTTTATAAAAACATGTTTTCTAAAAGACACTGCTGATAAACCCTGCTTCTCCTCACTTTTATGCTCTTTGTTAGCTCCCGCCAGCAGTGCGTAGAAGATGTGGTAGTTGCGTTCTCCAGGGTTTTGTCGTACAACTCGATTCTGCAGAAAAAAATCAATGCAACAAAGACATTTTTAGCATTTTGATATGGTCTCAAAGAAAAACAGAAAAATCACTATTCATAAATTTAATCATGACATTAGAAAGCTGCAGCCTCAGATGTATACCTTTTCCAGTAAATCTGATAGGTTGATGGTCAAGGAAACAAAAAAAGTGATTTACTATCATAAATGTATTTTTATAACCTATAAATTTCTTTCATTTTATATTTTTATAAAAGGATACAGTCAATAATGCAGCCTCCCTGTATGTTGCCACCATCAGAGAAGTGAAGTTGGATGAATTTCCCAAAGCGACTGGAGTTGTTGTTGTAAACAGTCTTTGCGTTACCAAATGCTTCCATGATTGGGCTGCAGAGAGTGAGAGAGAGTAAAAGCCTGACGTTAGTGCTCTGTGAATGCAAAATAGATTACAGTACATCCATCAAGGCCAGTACAAGACACAGGCTGACAAACGCATTGCCTCAAAAGCAATATTGACCTTGATTGACTGAGGGCAACTTGAGGAAGAGGAAGCATGTTCCCTAATTGTAGTAATATTCAGAGCTGTAGACTTCAGCTTTGGATTTGACTAAGATACAACTAAAAAAACAGAATATTTGGCTTGAAATAGACTTGAGTGTTGTGACTTATTTGAGACTTTAAACATTTTGCAAAAGCATTACCCTTTACTGTCTCATACCTGCTCTGTACAATGGCCTGCTCCACACGTGTGGTTTTCTCTGATGGAGGACTCCCAGCGGAGTTCTGGCTCATCACCGACAGGAACTGCAGCAACAGTTTAGTGCTCTCCGTTTTCCCTGCCCCCGACTCACCACTGGCATGAACACACACACACACACAAACACAAAATCACACACAAACACAATCCAATTTAATTAAATACGCATGACCTTCTCTGGCATTCCCATGTCTTAAACTGTTTAATTGATATTGAGGTTTTATAGCTTCAGAGATATTGCACTAGCTTGCAGTCTATCTTAATCAGGAAACCATGTGAGACGAGGCCTGAGTGTAATTGAAAGCATGATGAGATGTCTGCAGGATCAAGGCAGTTAACCAAGTGGGTCAAGAGTGGTTAACCCAGTGGGTGACAGAGTGTTATTCATAAATATTTACAACCAAGGGAAACACATAATGATTTCATCCTCTAATTCTTCCTCAGCTGAAAAAAAAATAATTTGGTTAGACTCTTTGAACCTGATATATGCTTGGTCTCTTCTAATCAGCAACAGAAATCAATGTCTACCTCCTTCAACCTTAACCTTGATTTTTATTAGGTCATACAAGCTGTCATTCTCTGCTTGTTCATGTTTTGACTCCAAGTATCCCTGAAATGTGCTATGGATGTGTTAGTAAGCTACCTGTAACTTACATTGGACCCCATACAAGAATAGTTTAATATTTTTATACTAAAACCATCTCACTCACATAAAAATGAACACTTTGCTTCAATTAATTCACTTTATTTTAATGACATTTTTGATTAATTTTATTTTGTGCTAATGTGAAGTTAAAAGTTTATTTTATAAAGGTTTATAAATGGAACTTGGCACACCCTCGTAGCCAAGTGTTTACCTACAATACCTACAGTGTCCCTTTGAGTCCAGCAAGGGACCATTGTTGCATATCATACTCCTTTCCTTATTTCTTGTTGGCCTCTGCTGCCAATTGTGCATTAAAGGCAAAAACTCAAGTACAGTATTCTTTATATAGATATCAGCCTATGGGTTGTGTACAGAGAGTACTGAATTATATTAAAATACAGTTGTCTCTGTGACATGCAATACCATTAATTAATAACATAAGATGTGAATCAGAGCTAAACCAGATGATAACCAGCATACTGAATTATTACAACAACCCAGCTCCCAGGTAAATGCTCACCTGATGAGAACACACTGGCTGTCGTGGCGTTTCCAGATGCATCTGTAGCATTCATTGGCTATGGCAAAGATGTGAGGTGGGAGCTCCCCAAGGTGATGCTTGGAGTACAGATCCACCCTCTCTGGGTCATACATGCCTGAGATATGCTTGTAGGGGTTGACAGCAGCCAGGATGCTGCCAATATTAGTCTGAAAACAGCCAAGGAGAGCAGATTCAGTCTTTGTGATTTTTGAGTTTGTGAAGTTTTTTTCATTTTTCCACTTCCACTGTGGTTCAGTTACTGACATAAATGCACTGACACACATACTGTATGCAAGCTTACATGAACCATTGTATCCCTGCAAGCATTAATTCATACACAGCATATATGTCAAATATCAAAGCAGCCTTGTGTTGATATTAATCTAGATAATAGATAAGAGAGCACAGCAGTGTGGGATTGATGAGCAATAAATCACCAGATTTTTATTAGAAAGTTGTGGTCAAGTTAGTGATATGATGGTGGAGAGAGACTTGATTCCCTTTGAATTATTTGTGCTGAAGCAGTCGCCTTGTTATTCATGCTTCTGAACTAAAAACAGAAAAAGCTTTAGGTCAGCATGACTTCCATCTTGTATTACCTTCTCCATGCATTTTGTGTCCTGCATGCGCATAAAACTGTGCAGGAGGACACATATACACATCAGNACACACACACACACACACACACACACACACACACACACACACACACACACACACACTTACAGTGACACAGAAAGCTGACCCACAGGGTAAATTTTTATGATCAGCTTAAGGGATATCCGTGTATGGACAATATTTCATCATCTAGATTAGGTCACACCCAGGAAGTCTGTTATTTGTCTGGGTTGTTTGGTAATCTTTCAGGTTTCCAGATGTGCAGAATGTCTGACTTCCAACTCACTGTTAACATGATCAAACCTGAAATGTTTGCTCGATATGTGTTTGCACTGCAGCAATACATACAATTCGCCATCATAATTTTGAAAAGTACATCAAATTCATAGACAGCATATTCAAGCGTGGCTCAGCTAGTGAAAAAGACTCATGTATGTGATTGTTACTGTTTTTAATCATACTGGTGATCACTAACTTTTCCTCCAGTGTCCCTATATGGTTCACACTTGTGGTTTTAAATGAAATATCACAATAACTATTGGATGGACTGCCATTAAATCTGGTACAGAGATCCATGTTCCCCTCAGGATGAGATGTAATCACACTGGCAATTAGTTGGTCAGGGCTAACACGCTAAGATAAGATAGTGAAACATTATGCCTAAGCTAAGATAGTGAAAGATTATACCTGCTTCATGTTATCATGCTGACATTAGCATTTAATCCAAAGCACCACTCACAGAGCAGCTATCAAGGCTGTAGACTTTTTCAGTGTTAGCCAGTAGCTGAAGGGAATTTCCTTGGATGTCTGCCATTGTGATGGTCACTATGTCTTGTCCGCTCCTGGGTGGTTCACTCTTCCTTGAATGTTTTCCATTAATGGAATCGAACCCTTGAACTCTTGTATCAAAGTCAGTAGAATTAACCACTGAACTATTCTGCTGCTCTTCTGCTTATTCTAAATCAGAGTCTATATAAATGTACCTTGAATTAGTCACAATGTACTATGATATGTAAAAAAATAAGTATTATTATGTTGATACACAAATTATAATTCTGTGAAAATAATTCAGAATCTGAGTGTAATGCATTTGTCAGAAAGGAGAAAACACACACAACACACAAAGGTGAAGGTAAAGATAAGGTACTACCATCTAATAGCAACATTTCTGGTTTGACTCCAGCAACTGACTCTCTCTCCTTGTTTCCTGTTAGCTTCTATCCCTGATACTTCACAGGCTAAAAAATGCTCAAAAACGTAATTTTCTATGTATATATTATTTAGATCATTATTTCGAATTATTTTGGTTACAATTAAAAACTTACAGTAGTTTAATTAGTTTGTTGTTTTAACAGTTAGTTTGATTTACTGCAAGCCTCTGGCCTTTCTCTCTCTCTTTCTCCTCTCTCCACCTTCTCCATTTAGAGTAGATGGGTCTGATAGGATGATTTGTGTTTCCTACTAAAAGCTTCATGCATGTAAGGATTACGGGAAAAGGACAAAGGGAGGAGTACATCAAGACATAAACATTATGTACACTCAGGCTTCACCACATACAGACACACTGCCACACATATAAACACATGTCTATCGACTGCACTTACATAGATGTTATCCTTCTGGTAGCGCTGGTACAGATTGTGCATGATGGCGGCCTCGTGTAGTTCGGCCAGTGATGACATGTCCTCCACCCCATCGATGCTCGACTGGTGCATAGCATACACCCGTTCCCTGGTAACCTCGGCCTGCTGCAAGTACAACACCTGGGAGACAACAAAATCACATAATCTCTATTAGTTACTTCAGAATAAAGTCTGATCTGCTTTTAATCTGATTTTCCTATGATGACTGAGGGAATGTCTAAAGTTGTAGCAGTCATACCTGTTAATCACACGTCTTATACCTGTGCCATCCCAGGTACAAATTCAGCCACCAACTCTCCAATAAAGGCTCAAAATATATATATATTTTTAAAGTTTAAACTGGTAAAAAGCAATGCCAGCTAGCGTTTCTCTGCAGAAGAAAAGATTGAGGCAGTCTTAAACTGCTGCTGAAATTACTGTCACAACACAGACACTTTTGATTACAGCCTGCAATGGACAGTGTAATATTCCCAAATTGCATGGTGTACCAAGAAGTTCGGGAATTACTGGGCATAAGAATATTAAGAGGCGTGCAAGGATAGTCCGGTGGTTAGAGCACATGCCACGTATACACAACTCTGCAGTTGACCCCGGTTCAAATCCCAGCTGTTGCGATAATTTGCTGCGTGTCTCACCCCTCTCTATCCCTTGATTTCCTGTCTGATTACTTTCAAATATTTCTTTCATCCAGATAGTTAAGAGTTTTTGAGGCATCTGAAAATATTGTCAGAACAGCAGCAAGTGTCTGTAATACACCCATCTGGGTCTTCCAAAATCACCAGTTAATTATTTTTAAAGATACTGATGTTTACCTGTGTGATTCAAATGTATGTCGATACATGAGCGTTGTGGTAGTGCTGTACATAATATTGTATTACATTAACCTGCATTACATTACATTGTTGTATCACACTGGTGTTACTTCACATTCCATGTGCGGAAGGACAAAATAAATTTCATCACAATACCTTCAATAGATTTCTGTAAAACTTGAGTAAAACAGTGTCAGTTGTCTAGCTGTCAGTAATGTTCACTGATATATGAGATGTAATAAATGTTCCTGTTGAGAGTAAGCAGGACATGTATGCAAATTTGTTCACCACCAATGAAAAAAGATTCCAACATTGCAGGGTCTTGCCATTGTTAGCATGAACAGGCTAATTGCGATGCAACATGACGAGAATCCACATGGTGAGAATATACAGTATATTGGTTCTCACCCCCCACCCCCACCCCATCCACAGCCCAATGATCTCATCTATGTCATACATCTCCATGGCAAATGGAGAGTAGGGGACAATTCAGGTGAGAAACCCGGGTGTGGGAGAGGAAAAGGAA
>JANJYQ010122827.1:163-12078 GCA_024605255.1 Rastrelliger kanagurta | reverse complement strand
GTGTGTGTGTGTGTGTGTGTGTGTGTGTGTGTGTGATTGCAGCAAGCAGCCTGACTTAATGGATGCATATATGAATTCATATCAGCACTCACTTGCAGGCACACAGGCCTCCGTGTTCCCTCAAACAACCCTCCGGGCTCATCATATATCACCAGGTGCCTTCGTGTAGCCCAGAGTGCAGCATGAAAGCGGGACAGCCTGACTAATGGACTCAGTGTGACTTTGCCTGGTGCTGGATGTGTAGTGTCATACACAGAAACAGGATATGATGCATAGAACATGAGGGTGGGGCTGTGCCATCCATCTTATCCTCTTCCATCTCTGTAATATGCAAATGGTGTGGATCCGTTTTTAGATGTGGACAGGAAATGTGCCGTCATATCAGCAAAGGATCTTTCTCNCAACATTCTAGGAAAGCTGCCATAAAAGATCAGCTTTAGTGGCACACTCCATCTTTCATCCCTTTACTCACTAAATCAACATCAAATTCAACTTTATGAACCAAAGATAGGGATTTATACACATTCACACACATTACATATACAACATGTGTTTAAATAAGGATTTTTGCACATGCTTGAAGATGAGTTCATGGGTTGAGACAGAGAAAATGAAGGCGTTGTGCACATGTAGTACAGTCATGCCTGACTTTTATAGCACAATTAAATGGGCTTTTATCGCCACCTGCTGTTTAAAGCGTGCAACTGCTGCAAATTTAGAGTTCTGATCGTGGTGTTTTTCAGTGTTTCATAAAAGATATCAAACTATAAAATTAATCCATAACTCAAGATCTAATGTGTCTTTGTCTTATTTCTGGAGGAGATGGACTAAAAAAAGTAACTATGGACAAATGTTGAAGTCATTGTGATCAGTGTAAACAGATGTAAACATCAGTGAAGAGGCAGCCTTTTAAATATGAGGACTGTGGATAAAGAAAAGGTATCTGCTTGGGTCAATATTAAACACTAAGAAAACAAAGTGTACCTGTTTTTCTAACAAGAAGTAACCTTCACTATCAGAATTAAAGGTCATATCATCAAACATGTAACAGGTGAGGTATTTAATGACAGTTTTAGATTCACAATTAAAACCATTATAAAAAGATTAGCTCAATGATCAAGGCTTGTACGATGATAAGAAACTGCTTGACAATGGACTCTGCCTTGCTATTTCTAAAGTTGTCCTCTGGTTTAACTATCTGGTCCCAGGTCAACCAGTCAGTAACCAAATCCATAGTCTTAACAATAGAACCCTGAAGATTTAATGTTTGGCAAACTTTATTGATTTTCATTATGCAAAGCTTTCTCCCTCTGCCTTTCTGCAAATACACCAAGAGACTACAGAGCTTCAGCAAGTCCAGCAGAGCGGCTTTAAGCAGCAGCTGTAAAGTTTCATCCTGCAAAGTAGCTCCACTTTGCTCAAACAGATTTTTCTTTAGTACTGGAACTGGCTACCTGATCACTTTAAATGTGGTTTTAGAGAACAAGTAAATCCTGGTTATTTCAGCAACAAGATTCCTCATGTCTATTTTTCTGTGGCTATGTTACTACTAAATGTGAGTTTTATTGCATCTTGCTGTACTCAGTTCTCTTTTCTCTTCTGACAGCTGTTGCAAATTAACATCTGCTATAAACACTATCATAGTTGCATCGGACAGCTGTTTTCAGTTTGTCTATATATACAGTTACTGTCCTTATCAAATAAACCATAAATAAATGAATTGCACTCACATGTTTTGTACTTCATATCTAGAAATGATAAAAGTAGGTGAAAGTGGAGAAGTATGGTGCCATGAGGACGGTGTGAACTGATGAGGCTTTGCTCATGAGATTGGATCAGGTGATTTGGTAATGCCACACAACCACGCCTTGTGTAATCTAAGATGTTGTAAAATACTTGGGAGTATGTTTTAATTGTGCTGTTTGTGGTATATTTCTTCATGCCCATGCCTGACATGACAAACCTGTCAGGAGTTCTAATCTAGCACATAAGAGCATGTCTGTTAATTTACAGTACTCAGAAAAATACTTGATTGTTGCTAGCTCCAGTACAGTAAGATGGAATGTGAGGATCAGATCATACTTCCAATATAGGATCAAAGTACATTAGATCATTGATCCCTAGATAAACCTTGGTATCTCATAAAGCATTTCAGCACATAGCTTCACTGTAGTGGTTAACAGGACTGAAATCTGAGCACAGGTGAGAGAAGGGTGCTTCAGACTCAGCATTTTAATACACTGCATGTTTGTAAATTCAACAGATTACTGCCTCTACATGTATATCAAATGAGTCATAGCCTCATTTATCTCATTTTGACAATTCTCAGATATTGTCTAAAAATGACTTATTCAACATGGCATTATGCAATCCCTGAGATTCATGCTTATAGTATCTAGACTAGATATGATTTTAGATGGCATTGTTCTAAGATAAAGTATAACTTTTAGTATTTTGTGAAGTAGCTGCTAGAAAGCATCTGACTTTATTGCAGGCTAACTTTTTCCTTGTTTAAGTACTGTGGAAAATTGGTTTAGGTTTGATATTTGAAGACTAGATGTTAAGGCTAAGAGTGCTAGCTGCTACAAATATGAGAATTACTGCAACAGGCTTACCCTCCAAATAGTGTCTTACTGCACAACTAAATATTGTTTACAGCACTTAAGCATGTAGTCACCTAAGTATATTTATTCCTACTTGAACCTGCTGTGAAGCTTAGAATTATTGCAATTCCAAGTCAGCAACTAATGAAACATTTCAAGGAAGACAATAGTCAGACATCACATCGGAACACATGTGCACTTTATTGGGATTGTTTAGTCAGTGTACAGGTTGGCCCCACCGGTCTGGCACCCCATGTTACCCCATCACTTCGAGACCCGTTGCCCCACCACCCCAGGATGACACTTCCAACAGGGGGGAGAAGAGGTCACGATTGGGTTTTGCATAACAAAAACAAAAAAAAATTAACAGGACCAAGATATTTTTAAGGCTGAAAGTACAAAAAACCCAGACATAATTTACATACAAGCGATACTACAACCATGTTTAAGTATGCGCCAACCACTGGGCAGCCTTCACAGAGGCGAATACGTGTCTGAACAATGCAGTTAACATTTGGAATCATGTGTCTGAACAATGCAGTTAACAAACATTTGGAATGACTCAAAGAAAAACAAAATGTACATTTTTTTAAGTCCCCAGATGCACTGCAGAGACCTGGGGTGCTTTTTTTTTTTAACCTAGCCAAAAACATTATTGTCTCCTTCATCGTTCCAGTTTTTTTTAAAATCCTGAGTCAAGCGCCAAAAATAACTGAAGCCATGCCAATGGTCGTCTAGGCTCTGCGCCTGAGTGTGTATGAGAAATGTGTTGTGTGTGGTTGTTTTGCACAGAGCTGAAGTTGTTTGGGCGTTTGGTTGGGGAGGGGGAGGAGGAACAGTCTGTTTAGAAGCATTTGCGGTGGACGATGGAGGGGCCGGACTCATCGTACTCCTGCTTGCTGATCCACATCTGCTGGAAGGTGGACAGAGAGGCCAGGATGGAGCCTCCGATCCAGACAGAGTATTTACGCTCAGGTGGGGCAATGATCTGCAAGACAAGAGATCCATTAGAATACAAGACCAACTGTTCAAATCTGCATTAACTAGTCTTGTTAACTGCAACAATCTGCTGCTTTGAAGCAGTCAACTCACCTTGATCTTCATGGTGGATGGGGCCAGGGCTGTGATCTCCTTCTGCATCCTGTCGGCGATGCCAGGGTACATGGTGGTACCTCCGGACAGCACGGTGTTGGCGTACAGGTCCTTACGGATGTCGACGTCGCACTTCATGATGCTGTTGTAGGTGGTCTCATGGATTCCGCAAGATTCCATACCTGAGAGCAGAAACAAAATGGTCAGTGAGCAGGTGAAGTGCAAGGTAACCATGAGGGTTCAGTATGTTTAAGCATGCAATGCATGTTTGGCTTTGGTTGGGAAACATACCCAGGAAGGAAGGCTGGAAGAGGGCCTCGGGGCAACGGAACCTCTCATTGCCGATGGTGATGACCTGTCCGTCAGGCAGCTCGTAGCTCTTCTCCAGGGAGGAGGAGGAAGCAGCAGTGCCCATCTCCTGCTCGAAGTCCAGGGCGACATAGCACAGCTTCTCCTTGATGTCACGCACGATTTCCCTCTCGGCTGTGGTGGTGAAGGAGTAGCCACGCTCTGTCAGGATCTTCATGAGGTAGTCTGTGAGGTCGCGGCCGGCCAAGTCCAGACGCAGGATGGCGTGGGGCAGGGCATAACCCTCGTAGATGGGCACTGTGTGGGTCACACCATCACCGGAGTCCATGACGATACCGGTGGTACGACCAGAGGCATACAGGGACAGCACAGCCTGGATGGCAACGTACATGGCGGGGGTGTTGAAGGTCTCGAACATAATCTGTAAGAAGAGAAGATGACACTTTAATATTTTCAAATCACTGTAAGAGGTTCTTTAGCTTGTGTAGCCACTGCACCCACTACATGCATGAAGAGTGAGGCTCAGATTCAAGTTAGTAGAATAAAAGTGCAGAAAGTCAACATTCCTTCACACTTGTGCATGTCAGATGTCTATTAGGTGCTGATCTAGTGGCTCAGCTAAACATTCTAGACAAGTGCAGATAAGGCACACAGTCAAGAGACCTGTTGATGATAGATCATCTTATAGGAGGAGAGGGGTCCTGGAGGAGAGGGGGAGGAAGGAGCAAGTGAGAATGGAATGGAGAAGGAAACCAAGGAGGAAATGAGGTAACTGTTTAACAGTAAAATAAATGTACTGTCTGCCTAAAGTAGATATGCTAAAACTACACATGTGCACAGACATGGATTTATACCTGGGTCATCTTCTCCCTGTTGGCTTTGGGGTTCAGGGGAGCCTCTGTGAGCAGGACAGGGTGCTCCTCAGGGGCAACTCTCAGCTCGTTGTAGAAGGTGTGATGCCAGATCTTCTCCATGTCATCCCAGTTGGTCACAATACCGTGCTCGATGGGGTACTTCAGGGTCAGGATACCTCTCTTGCTCTGGGCTTCGTCACCAACGTAGCTGTCCTTCTGGCCCATACCCACCATCACTCCCTAAAAGAGATAACAGCTTGTTTACTATCCAGTTATCTGATCATAGACATGTTATGGTACAATATAATACTGATTACACAATCCAGTTAAGGCTATTGTACCATAAAACTTTAGCCATTATTTCACAAGTTTTTTTTTTTTAATAGTTAGTAGTCCACTGGACTTCATCTAAACACAACTGAAGCCATTTTAAGATGGCAATTTTAGAAATTGTGTAATTTATTAATTGTAATTTACTGGAATTACTCAATAAGGACAATAAAAATTTTCAATTAAAGTTAGTTGCCATAGTGTCAATTAAAGATTTATTATGCGGTAGATTCACGAACCTGATGCCTGGGGCGACCGACGATGGAGGGGAAGACAGCACGAGGGGCGTCGTCTCCAGCAAATCCGGCTTTGCACATACCGGATCCGTTGTCAACAACCAGTGCGGCGATTTCATCTTCCATGGCTGAACTGTTAAAAAAGAAAAAAGTTTAATATTCAAGTCAAACGCGCGCCTCCTTACTCAGCATTCACTTCCTGTTAACTCTGTAACTACAGTTCGTAAGCTTAGCCACTTGGTGGCGCTCGGGCTTCACATCCCAACCTATCAGACAAAAGGAAGCAGCGCTGCATGCTGTTGTTACCATATAAGGACATAGTTGGGTTTGGTTGGTTTGAGCAGCTTTGCGGCTCGCGGCGCCATGGCGCACGGCCAGAGCGCATTGAGCTCGGCGCGGCGACCACTCCCTCCGGTTCACTACAGCTCCTTCCTCCACTGCCGCCACCCCCCTCCCTCCTACTGTTGCTCAATCATACCGGTTTTAACACCCATCGTAAATCTTTGCTTCAAAACCACTGCGTCATACCAAGATCAACCGCCTCATTCATTGCACAGTAGCCGACACCTGACTGCGTACATTCAACATTTTTCATTAAATGTTCGCATCAGCCTTTAAACGTCGATGCCATTTGTTAGGACAAATAAACTTAGTTGCATAATGGACTTATGTTAATTAATGAATGGTCATAGTCCTTGACTGATGCTCCATTTCCTGAAAGCCACGCCTTTTCTAAGAGATGATTTGTCACTCTCCATTTCCTCTTTTCAGAACATTCATGCCAGTAAAACGAGAATTTGTCGAAAGATAAGTCTTATTTAATTGAACAATTAATACATTTATTCACAGGCCTGGTATTTAGTTTCCCCATTTACAGAATGATTATCTAAGTTAATTCTGATGGTAAGTTAAAGATCTGAGGCGCACAAAAAGAAAGTGTGCACTCCGTGTCTTTAAAAAGATTTAATCTTGATTCAAACTGCTGCTGCTGTAAGCCTGAAGGGCGGTGTTAGCACGATGTAGCTAGGCTAATGTGCTAAAGTAGGTCACACCCCGCCGCATTGGGCGCACAAAGGGAGCAGCCGGGATCCAGACAACCTCAACTCAAGCCTTTTTTTAAACTGTTCTGCTGAGGAAGAAATACAATCCAAAGACTGATATACTGATGATATTGCACAACTACACAAAGCCAGTTTAAGTTGCACGGTTAACTCAAAAGGTTACATTAAGTTAACCATAAGCCGGTTATAAATCCAAATGGCACCTGTGAGTCGCAGTAACGTCAAGTATAGTTCCCCCAAATCATTCCCACTAAATACTTTACAATAATCACAAGTTAAATAGAAACTGTTGTATATCTTAGCGATCTTTTTAAAGTCATAAAGTTAAATTAGCAGTATAGTTGGTCTATGACAGGACAAAGAACCTCGTGGTCCTTGATGTCATTTGCATTAAAAAAATGACAATATTCCACAAACAAGAGCATTTCAATATAAAGCTACATATTGTTTACGTGCTGAATTCTCTAAAATTAGAAATATGTAAATAAAAGCTTTCTTACCTTTGGGTGGGGGGGCTTTTCGCTTTAAGGGAACCGGTTTCAGGCAAATGATATCCCGCACAAGCTGTGTGTGACGGCGCTCAGAGTGAATCCGTTGGCTGTGGGCGCATGTATTTTATAGTGCGTCAGCTGCCCGGCTCGAGCCATAAAAGGTAAACTTTCGGAATTGCGCTCTCTGATTGGTCTAGCGTCATTCATCGGGCACGTCGCGTGCACACTGTGGTGCACCGGGCGCTCGCGATTCGAGGGAGAGAGAGAGGGAGAGGGAGGCGATAATAGCAAAGGATTGGAGAAAATAAAAGGGAAGGGATTGATGTTGTGAGGCCTAGTAAGCCTAATCCTTTAATATACTGTTTTATATAGAGGTTAAATGATGAATAAACTTTCATAAGTATGAAAATATCTTCCCTGCATCTGCTCTACTCAATTTAGTGCATATTTATATGATTATTAAAGAGCTGAGCAGCCTGGACTCCTCCCTGTGAAGGCTGAAAAGGCCCAGGACTCTTATCTAAATGGCTGTCCATGCTTCTCTCATGCTATCTAACCTGACGCTGTTTGATACTTCACATTGGACATAGTGTTGATGTTGGTGTCCACCTCAAAAACAAGTTGCAGTGCCGAGTGGGAGACACAGACACTGCATCACCAGGTCAAACACATGACACATATAACACACACACACAAGCCAGGGAATGACCATCCCTTGTCCATACTGCCAGACCTTATTGATAATGTTAATTCAGTGATAAAAATGCTTACATTGGGACTGCAGTCCTTTAGCCTTCCTAAATATCCTGTCACTGGCTGCTTTCTACCCCCCTCCTCTCCTTCAGGGGTGGATGGGATTTGTTTGCATTCTCAAATTTTAATGCTGGTCACATAAGTGTACTGTAGATCTTGATAAGATACAGGCTAGTTAAATAACACCCTGAGACACTGTAGCTTGTGAAGATCACTAAAATGCACACTGACTGAAAGTATAGGTTTTCATTTGCTGTTTCAGCTGTTTTTCAATGCAGGCTACACCTTAACAACTGAATGCAATTTGGTCTTACTATGAAGCAGGAAATCTCAAGACTCCTTCTATCAGATAGACATCCAGTCTTTGGTTTACATGATTTAATCACTCTCATTCACCTCTATCAAGTAAAACACACATTTCCATTTCCTGGTCCACTGTATTAATTTAAGGGGGAACTAACCCCACACTGACTAATGAGGCTCATGTGATACTACCTCAGGCTCAAATTTTAAGTATAGCCTTGGGGCTTGCAGCTTTGTCAATTTTACATTCTTGATTCACAGCCACATTAAGGTCCTGTCAGGCCCCCCACAGTATTATCATAAACTGTACCACTCAAGTATATCCTTGTGAATTTCTTTCTTATTTCCTATCTCCAATTTATTTTCTCCCTTCTCTCATCTACCTCTTTCTTAATAACATATGTTACAGACTTTAATGCATTTTGTGCCTACACCATGAGTGTATACGTTAGCATAATGAGTGGATAGCCTCAGAGCCATTTAAAGCTGTGAGACGTGCAGCAGCTTCACCTCTTCCTCCTTCACCACTTCCCCTTCCTCTCTCTGTCGTTGCAGTAACTCAGCTCATTTTTTTCTCCTCTTCCTTGTCTTCATTCACGCTATGAAGTTTGCTTTAAATGGCCATCATCATCGCACCTCCTCTCACAGCTCATTCAATCCCTTCATATTAGGTGCAGCGTTAAACGACACTCTTTTAATATGTGCAGAAACAACAATGCATTGTGTAACTTCCTTCTAAACCTGCAGATTCTGATGGCTTTAACAGCACATTTCAGTTCCAATAGGCCACTTTGAAAAACACAGTTTAAAGTGTAGCTCTGCTCCCAGACTAGAACAATTATTCAGCGGTGAAAAACATGTAATAAAAGGGAACAATCAGAGCTAGACCAGTCAATACAGCCATGTTGAGTCAGAGTTTTGACTATTGTGGAAAACTCTTTGTACAGTCAGCTCGTACAGCTGCTGTTAGAGGGTTTATGGATAGAAGGAAATGAGTGTTTGAGGTGATCAAAGGTCTGCTAGTCCCACTTATTGATTGACTGAACTTAAATCATATTCTTCACACGTTCAATTCTCAAGCCTAGTCCTAAATCAGATGGAAAATTGTTTGTTCTTTTTATGGTGGATCATATTTGTTCCACTGGTCATTAAAGTTGCTTTTTTTGTGAGGAGTTCATGAAAAAAGGTGGGCCCTGGTGATGCTGTTAACAGAGATTTGAGAGGATTGTTCCTCCATGTTGGCGCTGTAATGGCGTAAACAGGGATTGGCTGGGAAATGTTTAATCCGGCCTCAAGGGAGTGCCTGTGGATTTTCAAGTTCACAGTTTCTGTGTGTCTATGAAATACGTTTGCACATACATTGGTGAGTGAGTCACAGTTCCTGCTCAGCCTGCTTTAATTAAGGTGAAATAAAGTAATGAATGTTCTTCTTCATGCACACCTTAAATGAACAGTGAAACAAGAATTAAGGTGAACTCTCACTCTGTTTCTGTATCACTGTCAGCTGTCAGTCCGCTTAGGTAAGCAGGACTTTGGATATGCATGTGTTTATGTGTGAGTGTGTGTACGGCTTGGTGATAGTAAGTGAGAGGTCTCTGGTTAAATGGTGTGTTGTCAACACTGCTCTGTGGGAATTTCTACAAGCCAAGTGCTTGGAATAGTGTCCTGGGAAGACTGCTCTCATGTATCATAACAGTGTGTGTATGTGCTATGTTTACACCCCGACTGCCAGCATAATGCAGACTCTCTGAACCTGGGCCTTGCTGCCAAGGTCCTTAGCCAGTAAAGCCACCTAACAAATATTTTGGAGGATTTTTCATCCAGACAGGAGTGTTATACAAAGACACTTGAGGTGTTGTGTATAATGACCATTACTATGAGTAGAGGTTGTCTAAATAGACCACTTTTCAAACTAGGAGACACTTTAACGAGAGCAACAAGTGGAAGGCCGGGGCTTAAACCTGTGATTTAGAGTCAGGGAGAGTTAGGGAGGGACAGACAATTACTGTAATTTAACTGTAAAGGTTGTGTCCCCTTTGACAAAACACCTTGTCTATATGTTGCCTCAAAAGACGTCCAGCAGCTTGTCTTGAAGCCAGTTGCTACCAAGGTTTTATAGCCAGGTGAATGGCTAGGTGTGTTCCTTACAATGCTTCTTGTTAATACTCATATTTTCTCTTTACGACAAGAGGCCGAGGCTCAACCTGTAACATTACAGCTCACATGTGTCAACATGTGCTGGAACTGAATTGAATGAATGTCAGAATTTGGCTTTAGGCATAAGATCCTTGTCTGTGTGAGCTTAGCATCCGAAAGACACGTAACACCAACAGCTTTTGGTGGAATGCAGTATTTGTGGGCCGCTTTTCCTGCAACACAATCCATTCATTTTCCATTTAAGCAATGGTTTATTACCTCATTTGAATAATTCATCTCGATTTTTCCCAATTGCCAGTGGCTACTCGTACCACAGGAAGTATATTCTGTTCTCCAGTGCAGCGACGGAAAGATTAGAAACTTTTTGCTGAGGGTTGCATATGTCATACGTGTACATATATGACGCTAAAACCAGAAGCTGACTAGCTTAGCTTAGCACAAAGACCTGAAACAGAGATACAGCTGGCCTGGTTCTGCCAAAATGAAAAAAAAGATAACCAGCGCCTCACAGCTCACATACATATCATGTTTTCCAAAAAACTATATTTGGACAGAGCCAGGCTAGCTGTTTCCAGTCTCTATGCTAAGCTAAACTCACAGCTTGTACAGTTGTAAGGAAAATAAGGATATTCCAGATTGTCAGTATATTCCTTTAAATCTGGTTTGTTTATCAGTTTATAAGTCTAATCATGCTTGACATACAGAATAATTGATTTGGACACTAAATCAGCTGTCCAGTAGTGGAAATAATCTACAGTGTTCCAGTATTAAGTCTTTATGTATTTAGCACCTGCAGCAGCTTTGATTTATATCATATGAGTAAATGACAGGTAAATTATCTCACTGATGTGTTGACTCCAGCATACTGAGTTCAGGCATTACTATGGCCATGTGGTAAGTCAATCATTAATCCAGGGAACACTGTTGCACGTGTGTTTATATGTGTGTATTACGAAGGTCAAAGAACTTGAAATGACAGCAGCTAATCATAACCAAATGCTATCTTTGATGACACTGCAAGTAAATAAAGTGAGTAATTAACAGCTCGGTAATAAGCTTTATATATATATTATCTCACTGCGTGTTTTTCCAGGGTCATACAACAGACTTTATGCTTAGCTGACATATCACCACTCATGTCTTCTCAACTACAAGAAACAAATTCCCATCTTTATGACAAAAATGCAATGTACACATCTTTACAAAGTTTCCATACATGGAGTACTTTGAATGAACACGTGTGCTTGTGAAGTCACAGTGTTTACCACTGCATTTAAGCTGTTTTCACACCCTTGTGTGATGTCATCTCAGGTTTTTCTCTTCAAATAAGGTAACCAGTCAATTAGGAACAGCATCACATCTGTTCTGCAGCCTAGCCACTCCCTGTTTCACAGAACCCATCCCACCATGACTTCCTGTTCCTCTTACGAATAAAGATGCTGCAACTTTCTCTTTGCTTTCAACCTAAGAAGGCCATCTTCAGCTACTCCCACTGTGCTTTCTCTTCTCCTTCTACATGTATGTTGTCTCCTCTTCTTCCTCTTTCTGCCAGCCTCATCATAAAGAACATTTGATATTTGGTTTACATGGCACTGGGAAGTCAAAAAAAGGGGCATTTTTGGTGTGCGTGTTGGTTTTGTTTGCGGGGGAGGGGAGAGGAACCATAAAAGGCCTGTTGCTAATGGGTAAAGCTGGCCTTAGGGGGTGGACATGAATACTATATCTA
>JANJYQ010122755.1:2275-12370 GCA_024605255.1 Rastrelliger kanagurta | reverse complement strand
GTCTAAAGATCATACTAAGATAATCAGGAAAAAAAATGCGGGAAAGGTCCTTTAATGTCTCCTGTCTCATTGCCTTTCCATGTTGTTGGCCCATTCTGCTTCCCAGTGCTGCTACGTACAGCTAATGGCTTTTACATGTCATGCTGTGGTTGTGAGGAAAAACAACAGAAGCAACCACAGTTGGAAGTTCACTTTGAATGCACTGCCAACATGTTAGTGTGTGTGTGTGCGTGCGTGTGTGACCCGGTCTATGTGTGTCAAGCAGATAGCAAGGTGTATCTTAGATGGATGCGACAACTAAGCTTCCTCGGTGAAGATGAGCGCCAGACTTTTGAAGTTTCAACAATATCCGTTTTCATGCTGTGTCTTTGAAGAAAGGAGACAGCGTGATAAAAAGTGTTGTCGCTAGCGTTCACCTCAGCCATGTGCTTAGGCTTGCCTTTCCCTTGACGCGAAATGCAACTGTCTACCAAACACACCTTTATGTTTGTTTAGAGATGGGGAGATTTGGGATAAATCCCTCAGCAACCCAGTTAGGCCACGGTTTTGTTGTGTGTTCGGGTTCTTTTTTTTTTTTTCTCCCTCCAACCCATCAGCTTTGAGGTTCCTTTTCAAGACAGCTGACAACAGATGATGCTGATGTTTGATGCATCCTTTTGCAAAGAACAATTTTAATGCATGTTGAATCTATACTTCTGAAATTTTAGGAACATCTTGGCCACATTATGGTTTGATCTTTTTTTAAAACATTGCATTCCCCAGAGGTCTCTTGTCATATATTTTGAGCAGCGCTATGACATCTTGTTCCTTAGATTTCCTACTTATGATAAGCCCTGTAGTTTTCTTCCTACTTTTCTTCCTTTGGGTGCTCTTGCTGATTGCTCATCACTGAAATACTGTTTTTTTCCCCTTGTGAACACCCACCAGTCAGACACATTTCGTTGTGCACAGTGGATGTGCTTGTAATGTCTCAGTCTCCAGTTAGTGAAATCATTTTTGCTAGGTTATAAGTACCACAAATCTGATGTCATGTAATTATGTCTCATCATTCACTGTAAAGATCCTATTTGACTCCTGGTCCTGGTTGAGTTTATATGATTGATGAACTAGTTGACAAGGCACCTGAAAATACTACTCTTGCTTCATTTTGCTGCCATAAATGTTGTGCAGAAAGGTGTTACATGGTTGTTATGGCCATACAGTTTTGTGCAGGTTGTGTTGCAAGAAATGAGAAAAAACACAAATAATAGAGCCACAGTTTATTGTCATACAACCCAGAAAATAATTTTCCCATCATGAAGGTAGAGAAGCAACCACAAGAATCCACTACGAGAAGTTTTTTTTAAATGACTTTTGATGTCTTGAAGAAACATTAATACCACAAATCTGTTGCATCAGAAGGTAAAGCGGTTGGACATCCCGCCTTAGATATATGGTCTCACTTCCTCCACTGCCTGATGCCAAAAGCAACATTATGGGCGTGCTTCCTAAATGTCAAGATACAGAAGCTGTGTCCCTGTTCGGGGGCTGGATTCTCTGAGGTCCACATTTCTGGACCATATACGTCATAACAAGTCAACAAGTTTAGTCCCATTTAAAATTCCTAAAGACTTGTGAACATCTGAGGTCGATGTTGTTTTGATAAATATGACTTAAAACCTGACCAGTTCATGCTCATATACTTTTACTTTTGGTTGAATTATCTCATTTGAAAGGAAGGTGGAGGTCCAAACCCAGAAGTTAGGTTATCCATCCTACTGACTGCATCTTGTAAAGTATTAGCTGTCTGAATTGGGGTAAAACTTGTATGACACTTGGTGTAGAAGAGCCACAACAAAGTTTTCATTTGCCCAAAGTTGTTTGTGTTCCTCTTTGAGTTTTTGTTCGACTGTACCCTCAGTTTCCCATCATGTTTGCTAGATGTCATTAATTTCCTGAAGTAAGAATAACAAGGACTTTCGGGTATGTAATGTGTATATAATTAGCCACCTGAGAACAGCCACATAAAAAGCCATTACTGTGCAATTACCACACCATACAGCTGGGGAAATGGGATCTTGGCGTGAACGGAGATTCCAGGGCTTCTGAAAGTATACGTTTCCTCTTGCTGCTCCATATGTCGGGTGACACAGTTGCTTTTCTGACGTGCCGTCGAAGTCCGTGATTTCCCCGGTTTTTAATGCGAAGTCTAAGGTGACTCATGAACATCTGACAGGTGAATTCTGAAAGGTGGGTTCGATTTGATCAAAAATTCTTTCAAGGAGAGTGTTTTTGTGGGGCAAGATGCCTCTTTCCATCTCAGTCTTGTCTTCTGCCTGCTGCGTTTCCTAATTTATGGACCCTACTTCGCCTGCAGGCAGATATTTGTTTGATGATAGTGCAACAGGTCTGGATGCTTCAGGTGTATAATTGCTAGTGGCTTGCTTGCTTGCTTGCTTGTGGAAATGGAGGACAGGTTTCTCAGTATCGCCCGGGGCACATAGTATACTGCTGTCTGAACACAAAGAAGTATAAGGCTGCACTATAGGTTTTGCACTTGTTCTGTGAGCTTTTTACTCAAACTGGGACTTCATTAACACGTCATGTAGCATAGTTAGCAGCTTGTAAATGTGGTGCATATAAAATCTGCAGGTTAAAAGCAAGGGGAGAAACACTAAAATGCCACAGCCACAATTTCCAGGTTGTTATCTCAGTTTTTAGGCCCTGAAGCACAATTTTTTTTGACACACGGCCCATAAAAGCAACAGCACACATTACTATCAACACCTGTGCCGTGACGATCTCTCACTGTCTGTCTTTCTTTCTGTGTTTCTTCATCTTCTGTCTGTCTGTCTCACTCTGTTTCCTCCTGTCTCACAACTCTTTTTTTTGCAGGAATCCCAGCAGAGTACTGCTGATTTCAGGTTTTATATTGAGAACTACACAAGGAACCCGGACGACATGAGCCGGAGGCAAGTCCGGATCTACCAGCTGTACAGCAGAACCACGGGGAAGCATGTCCAGATCCTGGGGAAAAAAATCAACGCCAACGGAGATGATGGGGGCAAGTATGGTATGGGAGAATTCCTGTGCATCTCACTTGACACTTTAGCTAGTCCGCTCACATTGATAGCGGTCTGTTAAAACAGGATGAGGAATCACCACCACCTGCCAGCCAGAATTAGGTGTTTTGTGAGGGGTTTTTTTCTTACTCCATTAGCAACTTTGGCTGTTTTCTACACATTGCTTGGAGGTGAATCTCCATGCCATGTGTGTCTGGCTGGTGCAAGAGTGGTTGGTGACTTTTGAAAACCATCGAGTAGTGGTTGCATGGATGGAAACGTGCTGAGTTTGCAGTGGATGTTCACTGCAGCATTTGGGTATCCAGAGCAAATCTGTACATATTTGTCGTTTGAAGGATTTTATTGTAAGATATTTTTTGTCGCAAAGTCAAATACAGAAAAAGAAGTTGAGTTGTTGGTTTGACGTTTTATAAAATATTCTTCTTTGTTCTCCTTTGAGTTTTGGGTCATGAGCTTTTAAGATAATGTAGCATGAACGCCTGTGGCATCACTCAGCTCAACTCAATTGATTAAAAAAAGTAGGTATTTACATGTAATGGGACTGTGAGTGTCTTAAAACAATATGAATATATTATCACTACATTTGAGAGTTAGTTAAAACTAAAGCTTTATTCTTTAATTACACAATGGTTTACCATGGTAATTGTCTTACATTAATGTTAAAAATGGGCTGCCATGACAATTTTGTACAGTCAAACACTGTAAAGGTATCCTGTGCCAATATATTAATGCTAATCATTAACCTAAATAGAACAAAAACATTTTACATAATAAGGTTTATATATTTTTTTTTAATTAACATTTTCAGATCTGCTATCACTCATGAATACAACATCCCTGCTTTCTTTGTGGGTCTGTTCACAAAACAAATATACAGCGGGTTGAGTAAATTGATGGCCAGTGAGGCTCCTCTTTGATGCAGTGGGACAAACATAAAACAACTGGACTTGTGTTGTGCTCTACTGCAGATATTTTGCTCATAACAGCTGACTCACGGCCCTAAAATTGCTGGTCTTGAATGCCTCTGAGTGAGTGTGTTCAGTCACAGATGCGCCGAGGCGAAGTTTCCTCACTGCTTGTTAGAGCTTGAGTAGAAGCAGATCCAATTTTTCCCATGAGGCTTTGCCAATTTTACCCTCCTCCCCCTCCTCCACGTCCTCCTCCTCCTACCCATCCAGCTGCAGTACCTGGCACCTGTGAACTCCTTTGCACTCACTAATAAAGCTCAGGAAGATATTCTCCATACTATAATCCGCTCATAGTCACTTCAGCTTCACAGCAAAGGACCACAAACCCACCACGGAAGAAATATGTTGCTTTACTGTGAAGTTTAATGACCCCCAATGTTCAGCTGTATATCTGTGTAGCTGAAGTAGAGAGAGTTATCATTTTTGTAGGTATTAGTGTACCATATTCATTATCTTAAAGAGACTAGAACAATCCTTTTCCAGAGCAGTCCATCATAAATGATGCCCGTTGTCCACCGAGAGCAGATGGTGGGTTGCCACGAAAGGCTTTTAAACTGATAAAAGCTGCAATCTGGAATTAAAGCAGGAGTTTCCAGCCCTCTTTTTCTGACAGGTGACTAAATGCAGAGGTCGATAAATGTCTGTGGCCCCACATTGTTCATTTAACACCAATGTTTCCTGCACAAGAAGCAGAACATTGCCCCCTCGGGAGAAGAAACAAAGCTGTACTGGCACCATGACTTCCTATTGTAGTGCAGGGTTAGTTAAAAAGGTATACTATTAATCAGATCTTGTAAAATGTCTTCCCTTTTATGTGCTACCTGGGGTCACCTTTGGGTCCTGAAACATGAAGTTAGTTTATAAGGCATCTAAAAATACCCAGAAATTATATACAGAACAGCACTGGTGTGACCACAGACACATTTTTAGGTTATTAGTTTCAGGATGTTCTAAAATCACCTTTTTTTCCCCTCCATGTTTCAGACTTGTTGTTATTTTAACATAAGCACAGAGCAGCCTGTAAGACTCCTGAACTCAAGAGAGCTTCCAAGAGATTATTGAAGTGTAGTGTTCGTGCATTTACAGATTTCTTTAAGGACGCAGATTATGTGGATTATGGTTTTGAAGTGCTTACACTGTAAATAAAGGCGCCACATTCCCTCTTTTGTAAAATAAATGCCACTTGTTAGTGGTATTGATGACAGCGGGATTCCACTCAGTGTTTGTGTTTCAGTAGAAGTATGAGTCAAGGATCCGATTAAGTTTACCTAAAGCCTACAGCTGCCATACTCTTCATTTTTAAAGATTAAATCATCAATGGCTTTTGTGAATGAAGATAGGGTTTGGACAGGGTTATGGACAAAATCAAGGAGGGGAACTGTTGTTTTATTTGATGTTCTTGGTTAAAGCTTCATACCTGAGGTTAAATGTATTCATTATTAGCTCATAGTGACTAAGCCAGAGTGGTTAAATGAGTCCTGATTTGACTTGTAGAGCTTAAACATCCTCTTAAAAACCATGACTGACCTGTTAGAAATTCTATGTTGTGGCTTCAAATTAAACAACAATCTCTCGAGAGCAGGAATAACCTCTTCCTTCCCCCAGTTTCACCTTTTAAGACAGGTTTTCTACATCCCACACTCCTTCCAAGGTTTTGGGGGTTAGAGGGAGGGACTTTTGCCCTGAGCCCATCCCAACCCCTTCGCCTATTCTTCCTCTGCTCCCTTGAGCGCTACTGAATGGCCCTGTGTGTTAAACAAATGGATCATCTTAACTTTTTGATTGAGTGAGCACAGACTAAAGGGAACTTGAAACCTAATCCTGAGGGGCACATAACCGCTCCACAAATGTTTGGCAGATCTCTTTGCTGGTTGAGGGGCGAGCTGAGACAAAGGTGACCTCGCAGGGGTTAACATTTGGGAAGGGACGGGGTGGGGGTGGGTGGGGGTGGAGGGAGTCGGTCGGAAAAAATAAAAGAGCCACCACGTTGCGTCTTGAGAGTGGATTACTGCTGTGTCAGGTTTAAGTGATGGTGGCATTGTTGTTTTAGTGCATATATGGTGTTATATAAAGAGCGATAGTGATATTATACTTTGCATTACCTTTAAAGAACTTGAATGATTTGCCCTGGAGACCCAAAACTCATCATACTATGTCAATCTTTTTTTTTTTTTTTTGTCAGAAAACAGGCTAAAACTTCATATTTTTTCACATTCACAAAGACAGTCATATTCAGGTAATGTCCAGTCAAGACAGTTTATTTATATAGTCCCAAATCACATGACGCTATAGATGGATTTTACAGAATTTTGTTAGTTTGTGATTTTTAGTTATTTCCTGCAGTTTTTCATGCCAGAGATTAAAATGAATTAAAGCTCTTGTACAATTTACTTTTTTTAACAGATGACAAGTATCACTGCATCCATCCAAAAATAAATCATTTAAATGTTAAAGCCACAAGTAGGTCTAATTAGCTTTCTCTTTCTCAGTGTTTTCTTTACGTTCAGTACCTTGAAACCTCTGCTGTACCATCAATTGTGGATTATTTGTTCTGTTTGGGACTGGAAATTAAATTAGATGAATTTCAGACCTTGGAAAATGTACAAGAGCCCTGAAAACATCCACCATAAATGGAAAAAGCATTTCCGATTTGTTTAAATATATGCGTATCCTTAAATATATGCTATATACTTTGTATTGCAAAAACATACACATGACCCTAACTGAGTTTACCTTTTTTTTATGTTCCAGCTCTTCTTGTCGTCGAGACAGAAACCTTTGGGAGCCACATTCGAATAAAAGGAAAAGAGAGCGAACATTATATTTGCATGAATGAGAAGGGGAAAATAGTCGGAAGGGTGAGTATCTTTTGGTTGTAAATGATTAAGATAACTAGGTCCTCTAGAAAAAAAAAACTCTAATGTTTCAATCACTAGATTAAATAGCCAATTTCTAATATCTGAGTGGCTATTTTAGAAGGAAGCTCTTAATCCAAGCAGCATTGAACGCAGCGTCAGATCTGCTTTCTCCTGCTGTTTTTGTACACCCTAACAAAACCCCTTTTGATAACTCACAGCCATTCTTCCATTACGTAATCGGCCTACTCCTTTGACACTCGATCAGTCAATTACAGACTGCAATCACCACAATGCATTGAGAGACTAATGGTCACTTAGGAGGAATGCCATTGCAATTATATCACTTAGTCACACCAGGTGGCCACAAGCGCGGGATGACTGCATGTGACTCCGCAGACGACCGCTTCAATGTGGAAAAGAAGTTAATATTTTTGGAGACGCACGTGTGATTGTGTTGCATTAATAAGTCATTCTGTTAGCGTCGGCGGGGCTGCCGTAATTCACATAAGTTTTTACTCTCTCATCGCGGTCATTCGTTAGAAAATGCATTTTGAGTTTAAGTTGCAGGGGTCTTGTTCATTTAAAAAAAACAAATATTTGACTTCCCCCTTAAAGCCACTATAGGATTATTTAATTATTTGATAAATGATGAAGAATATGTTTTAATATAAATCACAGATATGTCGACAGAATCAGTTAGACTCACTGGTGTTGGCATTGATACTTTTAAACAATCATATTTCTTACTTGATCCTAGTCCTATGCTGTAATGTTGATTTAAAAATGTTTTTTCTTGCTGCTTCAGATTTTACTGGAACTACATTTCCTATGAAGTCTGTTGTCAGGTGCAATCTTTAAACTTTGTTTGCTTGACACTGGAAAGTTTTCCTTTGATTAACAGCAGCCCTGTAGCCACAACAAACTGAATGGGGGGGATTCAGCTTTCACAGGAGAATCAAATGTTAAACATAGTTGGAAATGTATACGTTTAAACTAAATGGCAATACTGCTATGTGACAAGAAAACAGCTCATATTAACCCTCAGGGGTCACATCAGTCATCTACAATCACTTCATACTTTTAATATCTCTGCAACTGATGTATGTAGTGACCTTTCAGCCCTTATAGCAAGCCATCACTTATTTTTATAGTTCCTCCAGGGGTTTGGTAATCCATCAAGGAAACTTGGAAACTTTTATTTTTGGTCACTTTTGAAAAATAATGAAAGCGCTAATTTGATGTTATGTGTACTTATTTATAAGCGCAAATGCTAAATAACATATTTATTTCTTTTAGTTTGAAAATTCATTTTATTGGAAGGTTAGCGCAGCATGGTATAGATGGACAGTTGAGGGAGGAACTGGGAAAGAAATGTGCCATGTGGGAAATTTCACCCCAATAAAATGAAACTTCATGAACATATGTTATTATCTATAGACAGAGACAGGCTCTAGGTGTTTCCTATACTGTTTCTGGCTACATACAGTCTTTACCGCCCAGAAATAAGGGCGGTTATACTGTAGTCTTCTAGCTATAACCCTATTTCCCCAAATGTTGGACTATTTATTCCAAACGTTTAGATTTTTTATTAGTATTATATCACTACCGAAACTTTAAGTCCCTTAATTTTTATGACTATAGCCCAGCTTAAAATAGAGCTAATGGTGCAACCTGTGCTCAAAAGATGAGGTCATTGTATCAGAAGATTGCAAAAAAGAATGACTGGACATATGTTCATTTTACAATGCTGCAGTGGAGTTAAAGGTGAAGGGACCGGACAGGTGAATACATTTGCCTCAGTTTTACTGACCACACATTTAACTCTTAACTAGTGAAAACCTACATTTAAAGCAAGTTTTCTTTTTAACATGACTCAAACTTTGTTCTATGACACCCTTCCCCATGTTTTACCTGCCTAAAGGTATCTGTTAAGTAACCTTTTAGACATTAAAAATTTGTGAGAATGAGATACTTGCCTCATAATTACAACAAATGTCCACATCATATAACCAGCGTTTCAGAAATAGATCAGATTGAACAATTCAAACCTTGGTGCAGCAGGTAGTACCTCTGCAATGGAAAGGAGCCAGATTCTTGGTTGAAAATGCCATGCAGCTATGTTAATGATTACTTAATGGCTTATTTGTTCCTTCTTTCAGCCCGATGGAAAGAAACAGGAGTGCGTCTTTGTCGAGGAATTCCTGGAGAACAACTACACAGCTCTAAAGTCGGCTAAGTACACAGGATGGTACCTCGGCTTCAACCGAAAGGGGCGACCCAAGAAAGGCTCGCGGACCACACAGAGGCAACAGGAAGTCCATTTCATGAAGCGCGACCCGAAGGGCAAGGTGGACCCACTGGAGGAGTTTCGATTCACCACAGTGACTAAGCGGACACGAAGGGCTCGCCGATTAAAACCCAACCCCAAGAGGAACTGATGGGACCAATGGGACAGCACTAATTTTCCTCGAGAGGGAGGGGGCGGGTGGGGGACACTAAATGAAAATCTCAAGCTTCTTGTCTTAAAAGAATCACCTTAAAGACTTTATTTCTCTAAAAAAGAAATACAGACTAAAAAGAACAAAAAAGTCAAAGATGTTTTATTTTTGTATTTCAGGATGACTGAATATTTCCTGACTCTTGGATTATTCTGGGTTGATGTCATTGTGCTAACGCATCTGTCATGTTATTTATACTGGATAAACTAAAGGACCTCTGAGAGAATTCCTGTCGCCGTTGTCCTCAGCTACGTTTGAACTGCAAGCTGAAGGCATACTTTCTTTCTTTCTTTTTTTTTTTTGACAATGGGGGCTGAAGCAGGAGCTGACGCAATGTTATAAAAATCAGCCAACTAGAGATTTATTGGAATACCTGTCGGTTTTTGTTTGTGTTGCCCCTGACAACGAGGATCCCATACTTTCCACTGGAATCAGACACCATGGAGATGAAACGGAGAGAGGTGGCAGTCGCAGGTGACACTGTGCTGCCCGGGATAACTGTGTAGCTTTGAGTGCAATATTTTACAGGTCTCTCTCTCTTTCTCTTCCTCCCTTTTTTTCCATATGTCTCTCAACCTTAGCCTCACTCGTGGATGGAATGCGCTCCGAGTACTGTGTGATTTCCTTGACATTTCCATGCAGCCTGTGATTCAGCTAAAACACGACATGCTTTGACTAGTCAGGCATCAGCCATGGCCGTAGTCTTGTT
>JANJYQ010122180.1:15221-26239 GCA_024605255.1 Rastrelliger kanagurta | reverse complement strand
CATGGTTTACAGTTCAAAATAACCCTTATCTTCTTGTATTCACCTTATGTTTGGAAACTTTGACCACAATATAGACAAGCATATGTTCCCCTGATTTTGTCATTGTCGAGTGCCTGTTATTTAAATATCCCGTATAGCTTTATTAAGAACAGGCCACATTCCAGTGTGATATTTGGCATCTAGCAAGGCAAAAAGCTGCCGAAAAACAGCAATAAGATGTAAATTTTGATGATATAAATTAAGATTGTTGTCACTTCTCTTGCTGGCGGTGCCACTGATAGATTTTAAAACATATGCTGTCGTTGAAGCCTTAATGAATATCTATCATAATTGAGAGGGATACTCAGTGCCTTGTCACAGTAAATCCTGTCACAAGTTTTCTCATCATTTATTGAGTTAATGAGGGGATTCTGCCGCCTGTTTCCAAATGTCCGTCAGCGTACAAGCACAGAATGACGAGGAGTTTAATTCATATCTGCTCACATGCTGTATGTAAAGTGCTTTGCTGGGTATTCAGAGTATCATCCATGCATATGGTGTAAGTGAGAAGTGGAATAAAATAGAGAGAGAATTCTGCCTTGATTTCTCTGAATATTGTTAAATATTATATTAAATATTATGTTAAATATGTGCATGTATTACTTCATGCTGCCATTGCCTTTTTCTTACCAGGGTGTCTGACTTTCGTGTTATGGATGTTTGATGGGAAATTTACCATTGACTTTAACAGAAAGCTGACTGTAAGGGCTTGTTCATACATAAAAAGTACACAAAATCACATTTCCATCCCATTTATGTAACATGTGTGTCTGAAAAGGAGCTTTTGTTAAATCAGGTCTTTGAGTTAAGTTTTCTCTAAAACAGTGACCTCAAAAACACAGACATGAGTTTATCAAGAGAAAGCAGTGCATACCTTTCATGTCACTGTGCTAATTTCTAATACATATGGGTCAGAACATGTTGTTATTCTAATGCTGCAGCATGTATTGTTAATTGTAATAAACTGAGTAATTATCAGTCGAGCTTTTGCGGTAAGCTAAGCTAAAAACATCACAAACAGTACTAAGGATTACATTCCCAGTAAACTATTTCTGCTCTTAGTCCATTTTCTATACAGACACTCCTGTACTAAAAAGCTTCTTCAAAAAAGGGATAAGAACACAAACACCCTTTGGTATTGTCATGGCAGCAACAAGCCTCAGCATAACCTCAAATCTTAAATCTTATTTTCTTCCAACAAATACCAAAATCCGTCTCAGCACTTCTCTTTAGTCCATCCACGCCCATCTCTTTTGGCTTCGATTCTCAACTAAATTTAGGCAAAGCCGTGCCTGAACATGCCACAAAACAATTGATCTCCTGTCTCTCTCCATCTTTCATATACTTCTCTGTTAAAGCACCTTTCCATTTTTTTTGACTCTGGCTCAACATTTCTTCAAACATACCTAGTGTCTAATTATTGTAGCTTATTTGAATGACTCTGGTTAACATCTCAGGGGCATGTATAACTTACCCCTCAAGTCTCTTACCAGGCTGTTACCAGGCATTATGAGGGTTTGTTTGCACAGAGAGCTGTCCCCAGTGTGGTGTAGGGGCTGGAGGTATCAGTGGCATGGTTACATCATCGCCAGCTTCTTTTCTTATCCCTCCCTACCTCCCTTCATGACTTTCTTCTTCTTCTCTCTTTACACATTCGCCATCTCTCCCCCTTGTTCCTGGCTGAGTTTCTCTCCCTGTACCTCTATACCCCTGTACACTTTTTTTTTTTTGCCCTCTCTCTTACATAAGGCATGGATCGGTGCACAGATATTTTGTCTCTGCAGATTTTTTCCCACTGACTCTGTGTTCTCTCTTTCTCTCTTTTTCCAAGTAATGCTATATTCTCATTTAATCTGAGTCACCAGCCACACAAGGACAGTGAGAGAAAGCAACAAAGATAAAGAAACTACATTTTGAAAATAAAGATTTATTTCATGGAATTGCGTTACGTAGTTTATAGTGAAGTATTTTGTTGTGCTGATCTCAGTTTTAATTTAATTACCTTTCTTACACAAGATAAAACTTTTAAGTGTAATTTGTTTCTTGAATAAATGGATATAACAAATAATCACCCCAAGCACTCAGAATTATAAGACTGCACTAAAACAGACGGTATAAAAGGAGGGAATCAGTGAAAGGACACAAAAATGATAGCAACAACAGAGAAAAGCAGGTAGTTTCAGAGGTATTGAACAGGTGACCTACTTCGACACTGTAGTTCATCCTCAGACTTTCACAATGACTATATTCAGCCTTTCACTTTGAGGCATTATCTTTATAGTCTATATGCTGTGGTGAGGGTGTTCTTAAATGCGACAGGAAATACAGTAGAAAGGCGACACGAGATACCAATCAGTATGTTTGTTATGCAATTAGTGTATCTCTGTATACGTTAACATATAATAATACAATGTAATCAGGCTGCCACTAAGTTAAATGTTAACTACGCCATTATTTGTACTGTTGGCCTGATGGGTGAGGTTGTGTTGCTGGGCAACAGGGGAAATGCCTTCCAGTTTGTTTAGTCTGCCAGTCACGTTCTGTGTCTTGCGTGTTCAGAGTAGGTGTAAGAGAACGACAGGAATGTATGGCAGGACACATTCACAGTCACACTGCTGAGAAAAATGTCTGACATAAGCTCATTGAACCTGCTTTGTAATTACAGCTGTTGTCAGATTTTCCAGAAACTCAACAATAGAGAACGCACAGAGTTTATTCACTGCTGTGTGTGTGTTTGGTGTGTGTGTATGTGTATGGGTGTGGTTCTTCTAGACTCTTCTTTTAGTTAACAGAAGAACTTTCTGTTCTGTAACTAACAATATACACAACAATAACTACAGTAACAGAGAGTACAGCTGAATATCATTTGTCACATACAGTAATACAGTAATCGGCTGAAACTAATCCATAACTCGCAGCATTGTTAGAATCGCAGTCTGGTCATTCCCTGTCAATGTGTATCCTAATATAGCCTGCATGAAGCCTTTCATAGAAGAAAAACAGTGCGGTAATCTCTTTAATAGTCTGAATGTTTATTACTTCTATTACTGCTGGTGCTAAAATAACAAATGAATAAATGAATGGCTTATAAACTTAAAGCCTCAGCGCAAAATTATTTTGAGCACATTATGCAAAGCAAGAGGTTGGAAAATGGTGAACTTACACAAGCTCACAGGTCAATTATATGTCATATATTAGTCAGCTTTTATAGGTGATCTATCACTGGTAAATCTGAAATGAAGGTTTTGTCTTTTCCCTCAAAGCATCCCACTTTGGTGAGAATTGCTTACACTTGAATGGCGTAGAGAAATTTTAATCTTTCACTTTTCATGAAAGGATTTCACTGCTTTTTCTTTTTTTTTTTTTTTTTAATGCGTCAAACCGAGAGGAATTTCATCCCTAATGCTGGCAGTGTTCAATGCCACATTCTGCTGTCTGAGCTCCAATAAAAAAGAAGAAAAAGTCCTTGTTAAAAAAAAGAGGACAAAAAAAAAAAGAGGGAAGACAAAGAGGATTTTGATGGGTTTTGTAACTCAACTTCTTAGCTATTATGTCAGGAATGTTGACAGTGAATTCATGACTGACGGCTACACAAACAGCCTTTCAACAATGTGTAGATTGTGTTTTGGTCTTTACTGGATTCCCCTAACTAATATTGTTTTTATTCTGTTTTATATCTGTTAATATGCAACATGTTTAGCATTCATACAGTAGATTTATAGACTGTGATTTTGTTGAGGAAAAACCGTTTGGTGGATAGAGGGGTGAGAAAAAAACAGATAAAACGCATTTTATTTATCCCAAAGGGGAAATCATTTCAGCAGGAGGGAGGAGATGTGTAGGCTGGAGACCAAGTACTAAAATTAGCCCATCGAAGGACAACTTCTCCATGGATTCAACAACATTTACACCATCCTCTTTTCTCACATGCAGTTGGGTTTGGAGGTGTTACAAATGATTGAAAAGCCATTGCAAAACCGTGTGTGTAAAGTGTGAATGTGTGTGCTTCGTTTACTATGTGTATATTACAAAAAGCGAGAGAGAGAGAGATTCAGTATAAAACAATGGGACGAACAAAGAGAGGAACAAAGGGCAGTACCTGTTCATTGATAGAGCTGTAGTCGTTGGTGGTGGAAACATCATCGTCCTCTGAGTCAAACAGACCCTCCTGATTATCCAACAGCTCCGCCAAGACTCTGCTGACAGACTCCTGGTCCCGAAGGTCCTCTCCTTCTGTTGACAGACTACAGATGGAAGGCAACAGAAGAGTGTGTTATGTTAGCTGTGCATGCTACCCATGGGATATTAAATAATTACAGTGGTTGAATAAACTCACATTAGTTTAAATGTCTGTGTTTAGATCTGTGTATACATACCCAGTTGCCATAGGGCACATTTGTCTAAAACAAATGTAGTCGACTACATCAACTCTGCTATAAATCAATGTTACTGTAGGTCATAAGTTTTAAGTTCTTTTATACAATTCGAGAGAGGCATTCATTTAATTTTACAGTTAATTTGGAGGCTGAAGTTTCTGGTGCTGTTGAACTGTATTTTTTTATTTTTATTTTTTTTTAGCCTCACTGATATAAAACAGGATGGAAAAAACTTTATAAATACTTTGCACAATGCAATACAATTAGATAGCAGTATACCACAATGGGCATAAAACTACAGTACCGACACTTGAAATTTAACATTCTATATTGGCATCTAATTCATCACCATCATTTCCGCAAAAATAAGGACACACAATAAAAAAAAGAGGGGAAACATGTTTGGATCTGGAAAAAGTTTGCTTGTAAATTTAGTTTAATCTGAAACCTTGGATTATTTACAAAGGAACAGTGATTGTGACAGTTAGTCTTACTGGAAGATGTCTGGTCCGAAGACGGCGGCCAGCGCCCCGACGTTCCAGCTCTCTTGCTGAAATGATGCCACGCTGACCAGGAAGCGGCACAAGAAACGCAGCAGGCCGTAGTTCAATTGGGGAAGCTGCTGCAGAAGGTATTTCAAGTTTCTGCACAGTTCCTCCTCGTTGCTGTATTCTGGAGACATTTAAGAATAATAATATGACTATTATTAACTTTTATCACCCTCATCACAAGTAGTCTTTATGCAGCATGTCAGAATCATTTCAGTAACATTTATTGCAAGAGGAAGAGTTTGGTTTATAATCATCTCAATCACCATTAAACTTTAAACATACTAAACACTTTTCATCAGTGTATGTGGAGTTACTGTGGAGTGATTTTTTATGGGTTATAAAGTCCTTAATGCTCCCTCATAGTTGTCTTTAAACATTATTATCTAGAGAAAAAAAATATGTACACTCAGATAAGATTATGTTCAATCCTCTGAGAGAGATGAAACGAGGTGAAACTGCACACTGCATTCGAGAGTAGAATGCCCAAGAAAGACAATCCTTGTAGTGCCATTATAAAATAGAGTGAGAAATTAATTCATGACATTTATGCAAACACTCCCCCGCTGCTGTAATCTGGACCACAGCAACATTAACAACCACAATCATGATATAGGGATTATAATTGATTATCTGTGACAATAATGGCAGCATAAGAGGACAGGGTGAAGAGGACAGGCTGAAATGCAGTAACAGTGGAAGCGGGAGATTTGTGGACATACCTAGACGCTGCATATTATAACAAACAATCAATCTTAAGTTTGTTGACTGGATTTATAAATTCAATAAATAATGAATTCCAATAATGAGCCTGGCATTTAATTAGGCCATGCAGCAAACAAATAAAATGAACAGCAGTTTTTTTGTTTATTTATTTTTTTTTACATCCCACATAACTTCCAGCAATTCACATGATTATGTTTTTTCTTTGTTTTTCCAAATTTGGCGGAAGCCTTTAAGTAAGGAATTAAATAAGCATAAGAAGGAATCACATGGAGATGATATTTACGTCCCTTTAGGGTTTGGCATTAAATGAGTGAAATAACACAGAAGACAAAGAGATAAACAGTAAGCATAAAGAATAGGCAATGACTGATCCTCTATGTAGTAGAAATACACACGAGCAGTGCTAAAAAGCATCAAAATTTTACAAGAGACTATTTCAGTTACTGGTCTGACTGCTGTGCTATGTGTTCATATTTTCACACCTTGTCACAAATTCAATCCAGAAATAGAAGATGTATGTTTTTCATGCATTTGGTCATCTCCCTTTTTGTGCCTCTATATTTAGCAGCACTAAGACCATCAAGCCTGCACTGTGTATCATGAGGAAGTACAAAAGGGTAGCAAAACAAAAAAGGCTCAGTTTTCATCAATATGTAAAAATAACTGCATGAGCTAACCTTGAAACTGAGATGGAAAAATATAGTTAATGGTTTCAACCAACGAGAATGACGTAAGTAAAAGGAGAAAAAAATACAGAATGATCTTATAAGTGGAGGAGTAGTCCCTGTCACACACCTTGGTGTAGCTGCAATATGTGTCCCTGTATCTCCGTTGGGATAACGGGTTCGGGGAGCTCCTGCAGGAACAGTCGGAGCAAACTGACCGCTGATGCCAGGTCTGCCTCCTTTTCTAGCTCCACCTCCTCACCGCTGTCATAGCGCTGGCGCAACCAATCCACGCGCTCGGCATTACCATTAACCAGGAAGAGCCCCTCCAAGTCCAGGTGACCTGATGACATAAAGACACATGTTGTAAAACAAAACTGATGGCTAACCAAATGTTGCCAACTTAAAGGCTAATTTCTTTCACATTCCAGCAGTTTGAAAAACAGAAGAAGAAATTTTCTTGAGAAAGATTTATCCTTGAAAAACCCAACAGAAATTAGCTTTCTTCAACCAAGTTGAATTATTATTATTTTTTAACTTCAAACATTTCTTTCTGTTTTACTTTGGTTGAATTCTTCACACTGTTGGCAACTTACTGCTAACCTTTACCTCTGCTTCATTTGCCTTCACTGTCACTTTTCTGCTGCTTGCTCTTTCACTCCACCATTCACTCGCTATGCACGCATACAGTATTACACTCTGCCCAGTTCTTTTAAGGAGCAACACTACCAATGACACAGAGGCTGACTCATGTTTTAGAACAGTGCTGCACAAAGAGGCCCCCAAACGCTACTGATTTCCAAATGAATGGATATTTGGCGTTATTTTTGGCATTAAAAAAGGGTTTTTTTGGCCTGGTGGTCTGCCAGGTCTGTACAATTATAGGGGAAGCATTGGTATGGATTGTAGTTGAGGCTTGGTATTAATATCGGCCAAAGGCTTGTAAAATTCATTTGTCTTGTAAAAGTAACATACCGGGTATTTATGTCAACTTATTCTGCCACTTTGGAAAGCATATAATCAGTCTTTTTTTTGTTTTAAGGACTCCTTTGCAGCAAAGAAAAGGAAATGGCTTCAGTAAAATGATAGGTTATAGTCTCCGCAACATTTTTGTGTGCTTGTCCCATATGCATTAGTGTGCATATGTAAATGTGGTGAACAGCTGTGTTCAAGCGTAGGAGGAAGATATGCTGACGAATGCTGTTCAGAGACACTGCTGGCTTGATTGAACCTGCACCTTCTTTCCAAAAGGCAAAGTCTCATATGGTCACCAAAGTGTTGGCACCACTGGCAGACTGTCAGCATCATCTCTGACATTTAACTTAAAAAACAGGATAAAAAAACTAATGAAGAATGCACTAATGAATTATAAATATAAGAAATTTATGAGAATTATTATTCTGATAATGCATACGCATCTTGCAATGTATTCTTCTCTGCTTTAATCATGATATAATAATCAATAATCACCTGAACGTAAACACATACTAAATATATGATATTAACTAATCTGGGAGACTTTGTAGAATCCAGTTCCTGAATTGGGCACATAGCTTATGTAAGATCAACATAAGAATAGATGTTAAAGGAGTGTGTCCATGCGTGTATTCAGATATGTATGTGAACTACTTTTTTATCAGTATGAGAAAATGGAAGCATGACTACACCGACAACATCGCTGGCTGACTGTGATAGAAAGAACAAACTGGTAGCATCAGATCATTCCTGTCTGGGCCAGTTTTAAAACATTTTTCACATTTTTGTGTTTTTCTCCTTTACATAATGTGTGATCAGTTCATCTTGTACAGTGTTATGTTTGTGTTCTGTACTGTCGGGTCACATGAATCCGCTGTACAGAGGTTGTTGAAAGATGTAGGCCAAATATTTTTACTGCAGCAACAACTGCCATAGGCGAGGTGCCTGCCATCATAGCGGGGGACAGGATGTGATAAAATGTACAAATCTGCATCACAGCACTATCTCTTATACAGTCTCTATTTGAAGGAAGCCAACTGCTATGTGAAACTGGCGTGTTTGAGTGATTTGGAAAGTTACAAAACTGTCAGTAAATTGTTTTTCAACAATCTGACAAGCTTACTGCACATAATGTTGTTGACTTTTTTATCCTTGGAAGTACTGTCGCTTGTTACTAATTCGATCACATTGCCGTAATCATTTGTCTCAATGACAACTGGTTTGTTTAATTCTTTCCCAAACACTACGGGCAGTGCTTAAGACGTTCAACTGGAATTGCTGTGGTTTGTGGTTGATGAAACAACTGTCTGGCAATTCCTCTCGACTCCATCAATAAACCAGATAACATAATACTGAAGTCCACCTCTTCCACAGGACTCTTTTAGTGCCTTAATACACCAAAATATCTAGTATAGCAGCTGGTCCTACAGTTAAAAACTGTATGAGTAGTTTTACAGACACGAAACCTTCAATCCAACAAACCTTCCCCTTTTGCTTCCCCTTTTCAATCTCTGTTTTACCTAAAACTACCTTACCTCATCCATTCAACACCCTGCTCCTGCTAAAACCTCAGGCATCACACATAAATTAAATGAGAGACTGAGGCCTTTTCCCTGGCTGAATAACTTCTGGACTGGCAGCACCACTCTGATTAATGCATCAGCAGAGGCCCAGGAGGATTAAAGACTTATTACATAACCTCATATGGCTGAGCGACCCTCGGGTCAAACAAATGGGCAACCTGCTTCACTGGTCACTTGAGGGTCCTCGAGCTGAACGCCGAGAAAAATCTCCACTGACTTGTCAAGTTTTACAAGAAAATGTCTTTTGTGACAGCACAATAGACAACTCAGTAAGGAAGTCAGAAAAGGAATATTTTTCTGTTCTCTGTTTTACTTGAGATGTGCATGACTTGAAGTACTGGATATACGGATTAGTTTTAATGAGCTATGTGCCCAGGAGGTCTGGTGTCCTTTTGACCTGCTTGGTAATCCTCCGATTCTAAAAATAAAAAACCCTCACAAATGCACGCAAAACAGATAAAAAAGAAAGTAAAAAATAAACTCTTCGCTAAATGTGTATATGTATTCCATACCGATCTTCAGGACACAGTTTCCTTCATTTCCTTTACTGGTGGGATTTTTAAAGCAATCTAAGTGATTCAACTATGAACCAACTGTAAAGCAATCCTTTATAGATATTTACATATTATCCATTTTTCCTTTGATATGAAATCTAATTTTGTATACAGAGATAATATGGTTTAAGGAAACAATAAAGCTGTATCTATATTGTGATGTTTTATTGTTGTTTTATCTGTGTCTTGTAAGGTGACCTTGGGTGCTTTGAAAGGCACCTCTAAATAAGATGCATTGTTATTATTATTATCTATGTCTGTTCACAGATAATACAGCTGTTGTGGGGTAAATCTTATTAAGCAGCTTGTAATGGAAAAAATTGCACAGAAATTCTGCATAAGGACGGTTACATTGAAAACCTCAAATTTGACTGTCTAAACAGCCATCTTTTATTCCTCCTCTTCCGAGCAAAGACGTGCTTGCAAAGTTTGCACTGCCAACCTGCTCTTATAAAGAAAATGACATAAGACTGAAGTTCCTGCTCTGTGAGGCTTGAAGAGAAATTTTCCAGTGGGGATATGGGAAAGGCCCAGAGCCAGGACATTAGCAGGTTCCTCTCTTCAGTTAAGCTCTTGTGTTTTCACAAGTGGCGCTGCAGTTGACAGAGCTGTTATGTAATGATGAAGGAAGCAGACCGTGGAATCATCTGCCAGTGTTCAGAGTTCATCTTATCACATAAACTGAATCTCCACTAACGACATATTTTGTTTTATCGTGCTGCGAGAGCAGGCATGGCAGGTCAACAGCAGCAGAGTGATTTGGGAGGAGTGAAACGCTACAAAATGGGATCAGATATAACTGAGAGCTCTGAAATATGCACTTAGTGATAAGTGGAACCCAAATAGATTTAAAAACATAAATAAATACACAGAGGTGCAGTGCATGTTGGTGGATTTAAGGCAGTATTAGCAATTATATTTCTGTTTTCCCATTTCAATCTAAAGCCCTACGAAAAGTCACTTTGGTTGAATGTATCGTTTCTGCATTGAAAAGTGTTGTTTGAGTTGAAGATCCTGATGGATTTTTACTCTTAAGATTTACTGATACACGCATTTTGTATGTTAAACGTACAGCTTATTTTAGCTACTTTGACCAAATAAGACAATATTCAAGAAAAGAAAACTTAAATTTTCAGTGACAGTTTTCATTATGACAGTACCGTATGCTATAATTAGTGCTTTTATTTTGCAGTAAAATTTTGAGTACCATTTTCCATTAAATCATGACGATTTATTACTGCTGATTCTTCAGTTATCTTAAAAAAGTAACACAGAGGAAAAAGTATTATAATGCTTAAATGATTAACAAATGTAGATAAATGTTTGCCAAACAACTGATCGTGAATCATCGTAAACACGTGGGCGTATGACTCATGTGGATGTCTAAGATATGATATGTTAAAGATCTTTAGCAGAAATGTTAAACAATCTGCAGCTGAAATTTGATGAACAAGTTTAACATTGGTATACTTTGTGCGAATGTGCGTGCATATGTGTGTCGGTCACTCACCATGCTCCTCAATATAGTCGACGATGTCCTTCACCAGTGCAG
>JANJYQ010121615.1:21375-36475 GCA_024605255.1 Rastrelliger kanagurta | reverse complement strand
GAGAGAGAGAGAGTGTGTGTGTGTGTGTGTGAGAGAGAGAGAGTGTGAGAGTGTGTGTGGGTTAAAGGTTTCCTCCACTGTGCTGACTCAGCATCTCGGGTTCAAAGCAGGACACTAAAACTAATAATGCTAATTCGTTTTCACTAGTGATTCACTTTCTCCTCCACAGCATTAATCACTCCGTTTTTCTCTCACTTAATTACTCATAAAATTGTAACACTATGGTTTTTTTCCCCGTAAATGTTACTCCTTTCAAACTTGTTTTTGACAATTTCCAAAGGGAGAACAGGCACATTTTAATCAACTTAAAGTCTGAAAACAACCGTGTATGAATCTAAATTAACATTTAATTTAAAGTTTAACATACATGCCTGCAAAAGATTTAGAAGTGAAGATNGTGTGTGTGTGTGTGTGTGTGTGTGTGAGAGAGAGAGAGTGTGTGTGTGTGTGTGTGTGTGTGGGTTAAAGGTTTCCTCCACCGTGCTGACTCAGCATCTCGGGTTCAAAGCAGGACACTAAAACTAATAATGCTAATTCGTTTTCACTAGTGATTCACTTTCTCCTCCACAGCATGAATCACTCCGTTTTTCTCTCACTTAATTACTCATAAAATTGTAACACTATGTTTTTTTCCCCGTAAATGTTACTCCTTTCAAACTTGTTTTTGCCTATTTCCAAAGGGAGAACAGGCACATTTTAATCAACTTAAAGTCTGAAAACAACCGTGTATGAATCTAAATTAACATTTAATTTAAAGTTTAACACACATGCCTGCAAAAGATTTAGAAGTGAGGAATTTTTTCTGATTTATATAAACTAGCAGCCACCAACCGTGCTACTGCACTGCATGTTTTAGGTATCTCACCTGATTTTAATTATTAGCTCGTTAATAAACAGCTTAAGCTTGTTAAGGACTAGGTAATGAGTTAATTATTAGAATCAGGGGTGTTAAAATGGGGAGCTACATAAGACATGCAGGGTTAGTGATAATAGACGTAAACCATTTTCACGAAGCAGTCCCTAAATATAGTCTCCCCTTCATCATAGCTGGTGATTTATACGTTGTTTATTTTGATTGTGTGTGAATGAAAATGTGCAAATTTGCCAGTTTCCAATTAGAAATAGCCCATCCTAGTCACAAAATTGNTTTTAGGTATCTCACCTGATTTTAATTATTAGCTCGTTAATAAACAGCTTAAGCTTGTTAAGGGTTAGGTAATGAGTTAATTATTAGAATCAGGGGTGTTAGAGAGCTACATAAGACATGCAGGGTTAGTGACAATGGACGTAAACCATTTTCACGAAGCAGTCCCCAAATATAGTCTCCCCTTCATCATAGCAGGTAATTTATACGTTGTTTATTTTGATTGTGTGTGAATGAAAATGTGCAAATTTGTCAGTTTCCAATTAGAAATAGCTAAATATACTATCCTAGTCACAAAATTAAACTTTGAAGTATCTGTGCGCTTACTACTCAGGAATAAAAAAACAAGTAAAAATTTGTATTATTCTCTCCTTGGCTTAGTTCCCCCATGAGATTTTGTACTGTCTTTGTCCACAACCCATTTTCTCCCCTTCACTTGATTCAACTTTGTTAGGCCATATTATTCATTTTCTTTATTTATCCTTCCAGGCGTGCAGTGGAGGAGCTCCTCAAGGAGACAGACAGGGCTAGGATGAGAGCGGAGACCATGGGCCCTGCAGGATGGTGAGCAGTACACTCCAATGTGTATTAACTGTCTTGTTTTATGTTAATTGTCTTTGCACTGAGGCTCATTTTTCTTCGAGTGTGTAGTTGACTTGTGGCATGTTTAGGTCCAAATGTCATATTCTCAACGAATAAAACTAATGTCAGCACTGTGTGAGCCCTTGTTCTTCCCTATGTGAATGGCTAATGGACTAGTTTTTACTGAACAGTTTTTAATCTTCTAGATGAGTGAAGAGACCTGAAACAACTAAGTCATGATCATCTGTAGTTCTGTGCAAAGGTATTGGGCACTTACATGTAAAGTGATGGTGCCATGAATAGTTTTATCAATCCTGCAAAGTACAGTTAACAAAATACATTTTTGCATAGGAGAATTGTGAATTTCGCCCCCCATCGTTTACATTAAAAGCATGATATGAAAGGTTATTTTAATGGTCAGTATGAACACCTATTGTTTTAAGATGGAAAAATAGTGAATGTATAATATAAGTAACTAAAATGAGATGTAACCTATAACAAAATAATGTAAGTTTCATAACTGATGAGAAGGCGGGACAACTAAAAACTGTGTTATAGAATATATATTTAAGTAAAGTTTAACTATGAGTCATGAGGATGTAATGCATGTCATGAATTCCTGTTGCTCATCATTAACAGTGAAGTTACTGTAGTTATGTGATTAGATAACACTTCACAGATTATCAAGTTACAGTTACTTCATACATCATCTGATATACTTGATTATTTTCTTTAGTAATAATAGTTGAACAATGAGTCATTTGTTTCACATTTTGAATCTGTGCACTGAAATACATTTCTACTGAATTTTAGTTTCATCATCTGTTGGAATGTCATTTGAATCCAATTTAATTTTCTTAAGGTTGAAATGCCCACTGCGGAGTACCAACAAGCGCTTTCTCCTCAACACCCTGCGCACTACTACCCTGCAGCGGCGCACCAGTGAGGCCACAGCAAATAGAGGACGGCTGAGGAGAAAGTCCCCGGACAGAAGCCGCAGCCGCAGCAGAACACCTCCCAGAGATGATAGGAATAATGGCGGCCGCACAGACCATAAACATCACAGGGGCAGCCGGAGTCTCAAAGATAAGAAGCAGGACCGAGACAGAGAAAGGAGCCACAGGCACAAAGACAAGAGAGACCAGAGACCCGGGAAGGATGGTCCGAGCACAGACAAAGACAGACGCTGACTTCGTGCATGAAAGGACTGCTGTGCAGGTCAGGAACACTGCTTTTCCAGAAGCCACTCCCTGCCTAGGAAACGCAGAGGTGGACTCTCCCTTGACCAGCCAGCATGCTCCACAGAGCTGCCAGTGGGCTGATAGGACAATAGAACATGGCTGGCATGATGCAAACGAAGGGAAGAGACAGAAAAGACAATAATTTTACTCCCTGCAAATGAAGGACTTTTTTTTTTAATTGTTTATTACTGTCCCAATTTAACTAATCCAAATTTCTCATACAGCCTGAAGCTAAGTTTGTCCACAGAGTTAAAAAAAATATGAAGTGGCATTATAGTCCAGATAACTTTGAACAAAGCTGTTTTATATTTAAATTAGAAGGGTTTTGTTTGTTAATCTTAGTTCATTCATTGTCACCTCCAGTGCAGCAGGTTTGATTTCAATTATAATATAATTACCATTCTTCTGTCATTATTCATTGCTCATAATGTTTACATAAGCCATGCTGCTGTCGCCACTGGGTAAACTTTTTTAACATGCATATAACAGCTATCAGAAACGGTTTTGTTTGTCAAAGGAGAAAAAAAAATCTTGTTTTCCTGACACTCCTACAGGTGCCCAAGCCCTCTTGAATAAGTGCTCTTCAGCACTGAGTAATTTATTAACTATACTATCAACTGTAGCAATAATAATAATAATATGATAAAGTATTTAAATACAGTATTTCCATGTACTTTAGTGGGGACAGAGGAGTTTTAAGGACAACAGATGGACATTTACTGAAGCGTTGAAAGCGTTGTAATGCTGTTTATATCCGTCTTGTCCATTTGGCCTGTCTCCATGTGTTTAAGCTTAGCCTTTTTTTATTGTTTTACCCACAGAGAGCTTTATAAAACGTGGCAGTCTCTTTGGTTAGTAACTCCACGTGATTACCCATATAGCAAAGTGGAGCTACATTACTCCTCGCTTAAGCCATTATGTAAAATGACGTGTCCGGAAAACTCGGCGAAATTGCGTTTTTACGCTCCTCACGCTTCATAAATCTCGTTGTCCGTCTCCACTGTAGTGGAGAATTGCGTCGCTTAACTGTTTCCTTCCTGTTTGAAACAATGATCAAATATAAACACCATTAAGCCATAGTGCGGTTGGTGATTTGTATAGAATTGGTTTACTTGAACTTTATTGCATCGCTGAGTGCCCCATTAAGATACCGTGGAAAGTGCCATAATCGCTTTTGAAGAACTGCGTGTAAATAGCCTGTAGACACTGTTATGGCGAAAGCACGCTTGTCCTCTTAAGGTTTACCTGAAAAATAGAAAATCACCCCGACTGTGGCTGAAAATATGGAACAAAATGTGTTCCACATTTTGTTCCATATTTGGCTTGTGGGAGAGACATGTTGCACGCACACGCCTGTTAATTGAGTTTTGTTGCTCACTCCAACCTAATTGGTTTACCACAAGAGAGGTTGTTTAATGGGGCGAACACACACATACACGCAGCCGCTGAAGGCTAATGGCCAGCAAACACGGTGAGAGTGAAGCGACAAGCAGCGGGTCTGTGTTTGTTATCGCCGAGGCCCCGTCGTGCAGGGACTGTAAGCCGGGGCCCGCTAAATGGTGTTAAATGATGCATTTACAGACGTGTAATGGGTACATTTTAAAAGTCACGAAGTCGGACAGGTGCAAGACTGATGAAATAGGCTATGGTGTTTGAGCTTTTCATCAAAGTTTCCAAGACAACTGTGCCTCCATCAAAGGCTCTTATCTTATGGGTCAACCAATGTCTGAACGCATACCTATCGATTTATCAGCCGCAGTGTGCAGTCCAGAAATATATCCATATAAATTGTCGATGGCTTTAGGCTGAATCAGATTAATAAAGCTCTGTGTGGAGGCAGGGTCCCACAGATTCACCTGGACAAACACAGGTGGATGCAGGTAAACGCTATGGTATTTACAGAGAGGCATTGATTTACACGCTGACAGACGCTCTGTTCAATTTGCTGAAAAATCCCACAAGCTGCAGAATATCCTGGTAACTGAGGGCTATTGCAAGGCCTGACGTTTTGAGCAAACAGTGAAACCAATGGTGTGGTCGCTGCAGAGTCACATGGTGACTGAGTGACACACCTGTGTGGAGCAGCGAGGGCCTCGCAGTTGTGCTAGGAGCAGGTGGAGCAGAAGGTGCATGCCGCGGCGGCAGGGCGCAGGTACAGTACATGTGCGCGCAACCACAGCCTCGGGTTCTTGGCAGCCATGAATCGGGAAGAACATTACTACCCTTCGCAGGTTTTTAAAGACTCCTGTGCCTACCAGAGATCACAGGGTGAGGACTACAGCCACAGTCCGCCGCCCTGCCTCTACATGAGCAGGCAGGTGCACTCCGTCTACACACCGCCGGCCATGGGAGCATTGGAGCCGGCCAGCCTTCCTGACATTACCCCTGCTTACAGTCTACCTATGCGAGAGGATCCGGGTGTTCCTCAGCTCCACCACCCACAGGGGCTCCAGCAGCAGCCTCTCCCGCCTGCCGCAGGTTATGGAGACACGGGGGAACAGAGCAGATACCACCTCCCTTTCCCCTGGATGAAAACCACAAAATCCCACTCACACACCTGGAAGGGACAGTGGGCAGGTAATTGTTAACACCCCTGTAAATCAATACATGTAACTGGCTTGTAAGACAATCACTGAGTGGACCTTACCAAACTTAAGATTCAAATACTTGGAAAGTCGTGTTTACAACATTTCTCTGTAGTCATGGCACTAACAAATGAGATGACTATTTCTGAGGCCCAAATGACATCATGCTCAAAACAATATTATCCTGGGTGTTTCAGTTTACCCTGTCAGTCAAACTTGTAAAAGGCCCGGAAGGTCTATACTTGCTTTTATCAGGTCTTATCGTCACAAAAATGTAGGTATCATATAATAACCTAACTTAAACCAAAATAGGCCTGTATTTGTATAATCAGTGATTGTTAGTATTTACATTTTACGTCTCGTCAAAACCTTCATCTTAAGTTTAATTGTTAAATCAATTAATTTGTTTTTGTGTCAACGAGGAGCATTTTGATTAAGTTAAGCTTCAGTCCTAGGTTTACAAATGGAAATATTTTAACGTGCGGGTTCGCTCAAGGACGCACCAAGCCAAATGCTCCCACCAAAAGTAGGACAGTCTAAGTTTTGTCTTGATTTTTTCAAGTTAGAGTGAATTTAAAAACAAACCTTTTTGCCTCTTCACTCATTTAACGTAGACCATATTGTATCGGATTACTGACAAAAGTCAGATTACTGATTGCTCCTCTGTGACATAGCCTGTACATTTGCGCAGGTTTTTTTTTTTGTAAATTATTGTTTGAAAAGATAATTGCAACACATTGTGGGTATTTTAATTCATTTACTGGTGTTTTTATAACCATAAATTCCAGTACATTACGAACTGAGAAATTCAATAAATCATTAAAATGTATTTTTTTTTTTTATAATTTCAAAAAGACGGATAGGGAAAAGTTACTGAAAAAAAGACGCCAAGAGCCAAATCTATCATTTGTCATTACGTTATTATTTTGTCACTAGTTACAGATTCTCGCTTTATTAAATTGTTTCATTTTGTTAATCAAAAAGTGCAGGTGTGTCAGGTTTGGGCTTAAACTGTGTTTCAGTTTGTATCCCCACAAAAACATGGCAAAAATGTGTTCGTCACATATCCCACAGTGTCCTGATGTGGATTTGAATGAATAAAATATGAGGGTTTTATTTATTTGTTTAGTTTGTTTGTGCAAGTTACAAACATAGACCAATTTTTTTATTGATATTGCTTATCTATTAGCTTCAAAAAAAGACAAATGTCAGTAATATAAATAGGCTATATTTATTCTATTCTATTCTATTTTATGCTTCTAAAGCATTTTGAGTGTTGATTGTTATTTTTGGAGTTGGGAGAAATAGAAACTGGATTCTGAGCAGACGATCAATAATGGATAGGTGTTAATAGTAGGCCTATAAAAGTAAGTTATTTTACTTCTAAATAAATAACAGTTCAGCTTTTCAGATGTTAAGAAATTTGCATTTGCGTGTACATCTGACAAAACCACATCACGGAGACTCTGTGCTCTCAGATATCATAAAACGCATTATTTTATCAATTTTAAACTTTTGTGGCTGTGTCGCTTTTTAAATAATTGGTACGTGAGGTTTATTTTAGATGTGGGTCACCATATGCCTACATGGGTGGTAAGGTATTGTTATTTTTTACCTTTTTTAATATTCACTTCAAAAATCTGTAGGCCTATTCAAAAACGGAATTGGTGGTTTTACCTATAGCTACATTTGGTGTGGTAATGCCGCAGCTGGCTGTCACCTGTTTCCAAATTTCATCTACGCTTCTTTGCGCTGAAACGTTTACTTAGCCTATAAGTTAATTTAGTGCTGTTGCTTTACCTGTGTTCTCTGTAAATACCGCAACATATGGGAATTATATTTATCCTGTTCATATATAACATGGTCATAATTAACTTTGATAATTGTTGGTTGTTGTTGTTGGTTGATAATTTTCATTAAAAAATTAAGTGAATATGATAAAGTTGGTAAGTAACTTTGATATTAAAGTTACTCATTTCATTCCTTTTAAAATATGAACTTTATCTCGTATTTCTGGTAGTTTCTGACTCCTCTGGTTGTGTCTTTAGGACCGTATGTGATGGCGGAGACTGAGGAAAACAAACGCACGAGGACAGCCTACACGCGCGCCCAGCTGCTGGAGCTCGAAAAGGAGTTCCTGTTCAACCGATACATCTCGAGACCGCGCCGCGTGGAGCTGGCGCTGACCCTGAGCCTCACCGAGCGCCACATCAAGATCTGGTTTCAGAACCGGCGCATGAAGTGGAAGAAAGAGGAGGACCGAAGGAGGGCGAGGGGCGCCGACCCCGACCAGGACTCCTCCATCACTTCGGGAGACCAAGCGGAGGCTGCGGGCGGGGTCTCTCACATCACTACGCCCCCTGTTTCCCCGTTACACGGCCACACTTTGTCCGCCTCTGGGTCCCGAGAGCCCGCATAGACACATCTCAAGACTGACAACTAAACACATATTAATATAGTATAACACATTTGATAGACCCACATATAAGTGGATATTTTATGAAGCTTCAGGGTGGAAAAGTGAAACCACTTTATCCCATAATTAGGATGTGAGATGGCTTTCAGCTAAAATTCTCATGTTCCAGGGACTCCTTAAATTCCTTCAAGGACCACCGCAGCCATCGTTTATTGGATACCATTTGCTGTCATTTACTGGACTGAGTGGACACTTCATCTCCCTCTTTGGACACCAGATGGCATGCCGAGACAGCCTTTTAAATGCTGCAGAAAGATGGACTCGCACAAACTGGTTGCAGGAGTTTTTAAGTGCCTTCTTTTTCATCTGGGACATGTTTATGAATCTACATATGCGTACATTACCGCGAAAATTGTTATATTAGGTTATTGATGTTCACTTGTATATAAGCTTATAGGTTATAATATGTCTTATTGTTAAATTAGAATAACTGATTCACTTATTTGAAGAATTCATTGTACAGTATGACGGATGAAAAACATAATACATTTGGAATAAACCAAATATCACAGCCTATAAAGACATACAAGCAGCATCAGTCTTTGCATCCATGGTCAATAGCACAACGTCCAATTTCATAACTTATTCGCTGTGTCAGTGAGCACGAGCCCTTGGAGACGCAAGTGGCATATCTTCTTCACCTCCTCTATGCCGCGCGCCCTCTCCATCACGCGCTCATTCCCCAGCCGTTCCGTTAGTTGCTGTAAGATGGTCGCTTTGTCGTTCATTCTGGCGCAGATAACAAAAGGGAATCCAAAACGCGCCTTATACTCGTCATTGAGCCGAGCCATGCGCGAAGCCTCCCTGGAGTCCAGCGCATCCATTCCGGCTCGTGTTTGCTCTTCAAGCGATTCCCTGGTCAAGGTGCCACCCTGGAGGTCCCTGCCCGCAAGGTCCGGGTGACACCTGAGGATCCCCTCTTTACCTGCATACATATGCGGACTCATTAGTGCCATTGCAGAATGAACCTGTAGCCAATTCTAAAACGCAAAATATGACAAAATATAGCTCACCTGATTCTGGCAGAGCATCAATAAACTCACTGATGGCAGACTCAAAAGCACCCAGGTTTACAAAGGGACGCCTCGACCACACAGCGGCTGTTATAATGGGACAGTTCTCCACTACGTTACCGAAAATATTCACAAAATCTTCATAAGTGAGAGAGTTTACTGTGGCGATTTCCATGTTCATGTGCGGACACAATTTAGTAGCTGGATGTGCAGGAAATGTGCGGCGAACTTCGGACATGGCAATGTAAACCCCTCACTACAAGGTTAACGCACTGTGGGACACACATAACAAGCCCCATATGGTTAATATTTTATTTGTCAGATAAACAGCCAAAAAAATTTAGGCTGAAAAAGAACGAAGTATTTGTTATATTAAGAAGTTCAAATGACACATACACTACAAAAGTTTTAGAACATTCAAATTTTTTCTTTTTTTTTTTTTCAAAATTGAAATTCAAGCAATTTTAGAATGATACTAAAAGAGCTTTTTCAGTGAACAAGACATGTTAACAACAAGCTGTTCAGCAGTAATTGAGGTTTTATCAAACTTTGAATGTTGGTGCTACCAATTCCTACAGGTGTCCCAACTTTTCATGATCACTTACAACCCCTCTGTATGCATCAAAGTAGTGTTGGAACACGCTTTTGTACCATACCCTCTACAGAGCATTGAACAGTATTGTACTGCTGACAGTAGTGAGTTGCAATAAAAATGCAATTAACAATGGAAGAGTGACATCAGAACACTTTCCAACAGGGAAATTGCCAAGAAAGTCAAAACTGACAGGAAGAGGTATCATTTTCAATTTAAAAAAACTGAAAAATTTGGGTGTCCTAAAAGCTTTGACTAGTAGTGTATTTTAGGCCCTATTTAATCTGGTATTAACCTGTGATCTGTAGACTTGGATAGGCTACATTATATGGATAGTGCCATCCAATCAATTGCTCTTTGTATTTACACCTGATATTAAAATGTGTTTTTCCCTCAGCTGTGCTCATATTGTGATCAGATTTCAACTTGCAAATTGGGTAGGTGAAGCAAGAGGAATAATCAACAAACATGAAGCATTTACAACTGCAATAAGGTGTTAATGTCAGGTGTAAATGGTACAATACTTTCATATTGGCTTCTCCATCATGGACTCCAGCTGAACCCTAAAGGAAAGCCAAAACACATGTTTAAATCCAACATTTCTTCAATCTTGCGCTTTTTGTAAAACAGAGAATTGTTACTCCTCCGAATCCATTTTAAACTAAAATCACATAGACAAACTTCATAGAGTGGTGCATGGTAGACATGACAAAGTTTTTCATTTAATATAGAACATTTTATTGCAGGTATAATGCTTAAACATGACAATGCAGTATATAAAGATTCATGAAAATATTTCAAAATCTGCACAAAGGCTTTTTTAAAACTGCAAATAATAGCTGCCACCATAATATAAGAAACCACAACACAGTGTCATTAAAAACCACTTTCTAACAATAGTTTAATGCAAAAAATATCCATAATGTAAATAAACGATGTGATATAGGATAATACATTTTCATCAAAAGGGTTAATCAGTTGCTACAGTAAAGAGGCATATGAAACAGCACATGTTTAAACTCTTTAATTTCTATATGTCTACAGTATAGCCCTGAGAATATTCACAATTTCATGAAACCTGATTTTAATTTTAGCTGTCCAAAATAACTCCTAAAATACAAAAATATGGTATTTACAATATGTTTTCCTGGTGAGAATATAATGGTATAAAATCCTATGAAAATAAGTCACATAGGGTCTGTTTGTTTGTGAAAAAAGTAAAATATATGCTACATATCTTTTATCCATTCTGAAAATGCATATGGTATATTTATAGTTTACAAAGCAAGTGCATTCTATTTAACTTTTGAGATGATTTTGATGACAAATATGTAATCTGCGTCAAAATAGTCATATAATTGTCTGAATATCAACAGGCAATGAGTGATAACGGATTACTTGGTACTAGCCGTCTTAAGTTTTTCCTCATCTTCCACAGTGCCCGAGTCGCACATTTCTGCTTTGCTTTCCTCAGTTGCCCCGGCCTTACAGTAGTCATTGGCTGACTGTGTCATATTCTCGTTCTGTTTTGTCAAGGCAGAAATGTCCAAAATGAGCGATGTGTTCTGGTAGTCACAGGAGTAGTCGTTGAGCATGTTATGGTAGAGCTGAAAGACAAAAGGAACTTCTTATTAGGCAAGGAGATGAGAGTGATAAAACTACTCATGTTCAATATGAGTCAGATTAAACTGTCTCCAGTAATGGAAGTGAAAAGTGCTTCAGACTATTCCTGAGTCGTTGTTTGGTTACATGTCAGCTGTACTCAATATGCCTACCTTTTCCTCTCTGTCTGTCAGCAGGACAGACATGAAAGACACCAGTTTGGAGAAGGAAGGGCGTTTGCAGGCATCCAGCGCCCAACACTTACACATAATGTCATACCTGGAGAGAAAAGACATACACAATATGATGAAGCTTTCACAGATATATGTAAAGTTCATGTACCTAGTAAGCATTCTCAGTTATCAAATATATCTTGAGGTTAAGGAAACTATTTGTCAGCTTTGTCCTCTAGGATTTACATCAGTCATACTTTCTCATACAGGGTTTTTTTTTGCTGCTGTTTTCATTGGCTGCCATCTTTGTGCAAGTGATTAAAATGTCAGTTTTGCCAAGACTGAATCTGGTCAGTGTGATAAATCCATTTAGAAGAGACGTGGGTTACATATAGACTGAAGACACCTACACAGACTCGTTGGCGTAATATGGACACTCCATCTTAAATCCTCTCTCAATCATTGAGTAGAATACGTGATCCACCTTCACACCTGGATATGGAGTAACACCTAAACAACAATTACAGAGACAGAGTTTGTGTTAGTCGTGGTAAAGTATTGATTGATTACTTCACTTTAAAATGTACTACTGCTCATTAAAAAAGAGATACCTAGTGAGAAGATTTCCCAGAGCAGGATGCCATAAGCCCACACGTCACTCTTCATGGTGTACATTCCCTGAAAGATGCTCTCTGGTGCCATCCATTTCACTGGCAAACACACCTGAAGGACAGCAAAGCCACGTTAGTCACATTGAAAACAAAAAACACAGTCAGAGTAAGAAAAGAATGGTGTAAAACAAGTGTGGCAGGATCATTTGACGTACGTTTCCTCTCACAACATAGTTTGAGTCGTTGTCGATGTCCCGGGCCAGTCCAAAGTCACCAATTTTCACCATCCTGCCCTTTGTCACGAGCACGTTTCGAGCTGCCAGGTCCCGATGGATACACTGCAGGCAGGCAGGACTGAATGAGTTACCGTAGGTATTAACTTGAATCACATCACACATGATCCTCTAACACCAAACAAAGATTGTATTGTGAAGCATGGTGAATAAATCCTGCTAAACCAAACCAGCATTTTTTCAGTATTTTCCAATCCTTTTACCCAGTACTTGAGTTGTAAAAAAAAAAAAATCAGGGGGCATGGTGGATTTTAACATTTAGGCACAGATAATTTGTGGTGATGACAGTGTATGGTGCGAGACCAACCATCAGAATTGGAATCAAAATTCCATTTTCTATGGACTTGACTTTGGCAATTGGAACTCAGTCCAACCCTGTAAGGGGGTCTGGGGGCAAGCGGCCCTGGAAGATAAATTTGTAAATTCAATGTTTATAAAAAATAAATAAATATTTGTGCTTTAGTTGTTGTTTAGTTGTTGTTGTTGTTGGCTGGTATGAATGATGATGGAAAGAAATTTTTACCAGCTAATTAATTTGAGACAAACAATCAAAAAAGACTAATGCCCATATATGAAACAAAGAAAGCAGAAGTGAAGTCTATGTTCAACTAGTTCACTACTGGGGAACATATTAAATTGACATTTTTCAGTAAATATCTGTTACAAACATTGAATTTCTTCAAATAATTAAACTGTCTTTGCATATATCACAAAAGACTTAACTTCCAGATATCTTAGCAGTGGGTTAGGATGAGAGTGTGTCTGGAGCTTTTACACATATGTAATACAGAGGCGGAGCTAACAGTTTCCCCTATCCTGTCTCAGCTTGGGGTCAGCTGAACCTCATACAGACACAGGGACAGCGGGTTGTTTTGGGTACTGAAAAACGCTGTAGCCTACTGTTGCCCTCTTAAAGTCCCTCAGATCAAATTGTTGCTTAGTCATTCTTATTCTTTTTCTGCTTCTTCCTCTTCTTTTACTGTCTGTGTGATTACTGTAGCCTATAATCTGCGCTGCTATGCGATGTGACATAAATTAAAAAAAAACATGTCATTGTAAGTGCGTGTGCCACTCACCTATAGTATTTTACTCAATATGCGCAAAAAAATAAAGTTGAAATAATATTTCCGCAGTCATTTATAAAATAACACAAGGGATGGGAAGGAGGGATGGCCATTTCAGAAGGGGGATGTTTTTGACCATCTTTATTTCAGGGGGGATGGCATCCAGCCTCATCCCCTCTCAACTCGAACCCTGCTTTCACCTAAAGTGTGATGCTGTATTAGCATATGGAAAGCAAAATGGATTAACTTCTTAGTGTGCTTGTCTATATGTGTGTGTGGAGTTGACGTATGTAATGGCTTGAGATCCCGCAGCGTTTCTTTATACTTTACATTTTTGCCAGAGAGGAACTCCATGCCTTTTGCCACTTGGTAGGCAAAGCTCAGCAGGTCGTCAAAGGTCAGGGCCTGCAGATCCTCTGCCTGATCATCTAGGTTTTCAAAGATCTCTGGGTCTGCAGATAAATTGGGATCAATTAGGATCAACACAACTCTGCTCAAACAGATTCCATGTGAACTTTAATGAGCTCTACATGTTGATATTGTAGTTTCTCTGTTTAGAAATGTTCACGTTCTTCACCTTCAAAGCTGTCCATGTCACAGGAGATGTTAGTGAGGAGGGCAATGTCCTCCTGCCCCCTAGTGGTAGAAGTGTACATGGGAACGTAGTTGTCCACAGTTGTTTCTCTCTCACTAATAAAAATACACATGTGCTTAAGTCTGTTATGTAATTGCTAAATAATTGTGTTCCTCCTTCTAAAATTTGGTTCTATTCCTACCTGGAGGTTTTTTTTGGCTGCAGGTTGTGGTAAAGGCTCCTGAAACGGTCCTTGTTGAAAGCGTCAGTCACAGACTTGTGGTAGTGTTTACTGTTGTTCTTCAGGTAGTTCAGCAGATCACCGTGACAACAGTACTGGAAAATCAGATATATGGGTCCTATATGGAAAACACAGTAATAATAACACTAACACCCAGGATTTAAAAAATAAATTATACCATAATTTAATTGTTAGCTCTGAATGTCTCATATGTGATTAGCTGGTGGTATTTATGAAGGGCAGTGTTAAATATACCCGAGTCTGTGCATGCCCCAAGTAGGTTAACAATGTTGGTATGGTGACCGATGTGAGTCAGCATCTTGAGTTCTGACATCAGAGCCTCTTTCTCTACAGTCTGGTGTTTATCTGCAGGGTAAAATACCAGATCAGATATCAAAATGGCTTCAATAACATTTTATAACATTTTCATTTCACACATCAAAGATCACTTAAGTGAAATACTGACCTTTAAGCATCTTGACGGCCACCTGCTGTGAGACTCCTGGCTTGTTAATGCCATAAGCTGTAGCTTGGACCACCATGCCAAAAGCCCCAGAGCCAAGTTCTTTACCTAAGGAGGACACCAGTAGTACTGTCTCATGTGGACCTTGCAGGTGCTACGTGTATCTCAGTTTGCACATTGTTAGGAACAATAACATATAAAAAAGTCTGGTGTATGCCAGTTGTTGATAGCATTCATACCTAATTCCAGGTTCTCCCTGGGAAACTCCCATTTTGAGTCATACTCAAAGTCTTTAAAGTTGATGTAAATGTAATCATTGTCATTGGGTCCAACCATCTGGAGGACCTGAAGCTGCGGCTGATACTGGGGCTTCTGTTAGCAACAAAAAATAGGTTTGCATCATGTCTTCTTGTGTTTCTGTATTTGTACATGTGAACCTCTGTACT
>JANJYQ010121614.1:1608-13953 GCA_024605255.1 Rastrelliger kanagurta | reverse complement strand
CAAATTTCAACACATAGCATTAAACTGCATACAAACCATGCAAAAGTCTCTGCATATGCATATTATCATTTAAAGTAACAAAATATCACTAAAGCTATGCATTACTAGCATTAGTGATATGTACTGGTACTTAAAATTTGAAACACATAAGTCATGAAGCCTTTAAGAATAAAGCACATCCGGATGCCTTTTGACATATGAAGACTGACCTGAGCCTATACTGGTCCTCTTCTCTTTAGCTCTACTATGTTAAGACAACTGATAACAAAGCTGATACATTGAAGTCCAGTTTGTGTAAATGCCTTTAAGGAGGCTCCCAGATTTGTCTGTTTCTACTGTCTGACTTCCTGAACGCTACGAGTCCCAACATATTGGAATATGATCAATGTTGACAGGACTAGCCTTTGGTCAGGTTAAAGTACAGTATATTTCCCTGTCTCTTTTCTTTCATTTTTCTTCTTTGCTGACCAAACAGGCTTGTGAACTCTTTGAACTGTTTGACTGAGAGTACACAAAAACCAACTCACTTACTGGAACTGGCCTGAAGGAGATAAATTTAAGAGGAGAGGGAGAAAAGTGATAAAGGGGTGGACTATACCACACTCTAAAGTAAAGGAAGAATATGCAAGCGAAGAACAAGGGAAGCCATTTTTCTTGCTTGTTGAAGCACTTGAACTTTAGCTCTTACTTTTTCTAAAAGCTTCTACTTATCTCCTCATCCTAATAAGAGAGTAGGATGGAGGAGGAGGCAGGAAGGGTAATGGATGTCTGGTGGACGTACGCTGCCTCTGTGCGGCACACTCCTCACAGCTGGTGAGGGTCAATGGTCACAACATTGATTGGCTGATGATTTATACCACCACTATCAGGAGTGAGTCAAGTCATCTGTGCCACATCACACAAACGGCCATCAGACATTTTCTGTGAGGAATGGAATGACACTTGGCAAGTAGTAACTAAAACAGAAAGAGTTGCTTTTGGTCTCTAGGATTTGATAAGACACAGACTCTTCTTTCTTTTGTATGAGTTATAGGAAGTAGATTCTGGTGGGGGATTCTGACATATCATTTAATGAGTACACTTCCGAGCATGTTCAGTGTCAAATGATCATGCTGTATCCTTATTCCTTAAACTAGAGATGCATTCATTTTTTAAAAACCCCAGCCTTAGAGACAGCGCATTTGCATGTCAACCTGCCTGATACACCTGACTTTACGTACACACACACGCGCGCGCGCACACACACGCACACACACACACACACACACACACACACACACAGACATACCATTAATTTTCCAGGCATGCCCCTATGTTTAAATGTGCACACATGTGTACGCAGCTCAGTCACATGATGTTCAGCAGTGAATGTTATCAGAACACATTATCAGGGCATGCAGTGAAGGTTAATTTCTGAATAATTTATATAAGATTGTTGAAGAGGTGTGCTTTGATAACCTGGTCAGAAGCACCTTGCTGTGCATGTTACTCCCTTCCACAGATTTACTAGCAGTGGCTAGTGCGCTCACGTACACACTGAGAGGGGGAAGACTCACTTCTTACAAGAAGGGAGTATACAAGGCAGAAAGGAGGAGGAGAGGGCATAAGAGGAAGAATGTGTAATTTGGCGCCAGGTGATAAAAGATTGTGGCAGTCAGCCATTGGGCTTTTGGTAATGGAACACCTCTGTTAGATTATACATTTAAACAATGTGACTTTCATCCTCACACAGACATACACACTTGTGTTTCTGTAGAAGAAATTAGTGCACTGACCTCAATTAAACTACTTGCCTGTGTTTGAGCCGGAAAAAAGAAAACGTGTGATTACTACAACTTTCTGGTTGTATTTATAATGGAAAAATTACACATGGCCAAATATTAGCCCTTATGATTAAGACCCTAAAGCTAGATTTTGACATAATGGGCCCTACAAATGACCAAAAATAAATGACATGAAGTGAATCTGGGGTCCAAGAGAATATGTTTGGTTAGTTATTCAGCTCATATGTCTTCACTGTCCATTCCCTGCTTTCATTGATTACAAGATTGTGTCCAGAAATCAGTGCAAAGTAGGACTAGCACACGCAAGAATCACCCTGATAAAATGGTACCACAGTGACGTTTACAAATATGCGTCAATGTGCAGATTGATGCAGAGGAGGCTGTTTATTGTACTTTTAGGAAAGGGGCATTTCATTAAAAGTGTGTGTTTATGTATGTGTGTGTAAGTAGTCAGCACAATCAGAGATACACACATACACATACACTGTATCTACTGTAACTGTGCCCACACACACACACTGAGTCAGCAGAAACGGGAGCTTAGTGACACCGCTAATGAACCTGAGTGTTATTCTTCAATTAAACTATGGATGGGTATCGAGCCAAGGAACTCCTCTCAGGGCTGCTTAAATTACAACACACACTGATTCTTCTCTTCCTAAAAATTCCCCTTCTCCTTATTTATCACTCGCTTGGCCTCTCTGCTTTCTTTCTCCATCATGCCTCATTCTCTCCACTGTAAAGTCTTATTGTCTCGCTTGCTGCCACTTATTTTATTCTCCATCCCTCCCTCATCCCATATATTCACTGAGGTATGAGTTATTGTAGACAAACCTGAGATGTCAGGTACATAGCTGCCAGCAAATGTCATTACATTCTTATCAGCTCTTTCTACTTCCTCCGTGTCTATCAATCTGTCAATAATGAATGCAGACAAAACATTAGTCGCCCTGCAGTGACTTCTTGGCCCAACAGAGGGCGACACCACTGTATGGAGATCATAGCACAAATGTATCTACTTTATATTACAGAGATAGCAACAGAGCATTTGAATCAGGTTGTTTAATTAATCAATTAAAATGAGCTTTTTTTCAAAATAATATATATTGCTTATTGTGAATTTCACATCAGGGATGAGTAAAGTCCCATCATAGAAGATGCATGTTTCACACAGATGTCCCTATAGTCTTTAATCAGGTTTTCATTCTGTTTTATTGTAGGCTATCTAAGTCTGGTGACATAAGGAAGCATTTAAACTAATTTAAGTGAATGTCAGTTTCCACTTCAAAAGATATTTAATTATCATGTTGAAAATATTTTCATTTAAAAATAGCTTTAGGCAACTAAACAACAAAAACAATACTGTAAAACATGGCTTTATGTCATTAACACAAAAGGTTAAAGCACATTCAAGTACATAAACGCAATTATCTGGTATTTATAAAATTAGTTATGCAATTTTTAAAACATTACCAAACAATACAGAAAGCAGTTCAAGTTTGTTTCACCTTAACCAGTAACTAGACAAAAGTGTTCACAAGTTATGCATCAATAACAATTATTCGATCATATAATAATGTAATACGGAAAGGGCCAATTATGTATAATACATAGATCACTTTAAATACTTGAAGATATGTTAATGCTTTACTACTAGTGCATAATACACTCTTATTTAAGATGTTGGACTGTAGGTGAAGTCTTGTACCATTATAGGCATCATTTTCAACATTATCATCATCATCGCCATGATCACTCGCTTCCTTCATCTATTAACATTTTGCATCTCGACATCTTTTTCCTGACTCCTCTTTCTTTTCTGTATGTCCTCTTCCTCTGTTTGCTGTGTCATCTCAGCTGTAACTCAAAGGGAAAAAAGAGGTCAGGTGGCTTCATCCGAGTCGGAAATCACAAAAAAAATCCATTCTCCGACATTGTGGTGGAAGTCGTCACGACGCGCATACTCCGACTTTCCAATGATTATGTGTGAGTCAGCTGGCGCGCGGTGAAAGGCACGATGCGGCGACAGTCTGCTGAGGAAACGTTGCTCTGCGCACGCACACGGCGTAGAGCTATAGGCTACGTGTCCAGACACACTGCTCCCCTTCTTCGGCAAGCCGGTTTTCCCCTGTCATGGAAACGCGGCATAGCTGGAGCTCAATCCCGAATAGCCACGAGACTGGAAAGTATTTGCCCAAATATGATCAGGGCAACTGGAAACTAAGTGTGGCACTCACCTTGCCTTAGCCCGAATCAGTCTGACCTTTGTTTGATAAATTTAATGTTGCTTTAAATCACATTCTTCTTGATCATATTGTAAAATGTGTCCTAAAATGTATTAATTAGTAATTTCCCCTCCAAGAATGAATGCTTAAGTAGCCCCATTATATTTATCTTTGGCTCTTTGTGCGCAGTGGATGCGGCTTGCATCATGTACATGTGGCATGTAGAAAATAATTAAAAGCAGAAACTCACACAGATATCTCAGCCGATAAAATATAAGTGTCACAACGATGTCAGGATCCCGCCTCCACCCTTCAACCCCAAAACGTTCAAATTAAAAAATAAAAATGAAGAATGAAACAAACAGGCACTCTTTGATTTTGTCACATGAGTCGACGTTTAATGAAACTTTTTAAAAAATATTCAGAAAAGCGCTCAGTGTTTCTATCAGCCCACTGAAGACACACCTACCGACTTGTAATAATCCACCAATCATTTGCCAGTTATCGCCACCCCACAGGCAGAGTATGGAGAGACGGAGACAGAGGTAGACGCGTTCTGCCTTTACGGAGAGAGCTGACCCTTAGTGCGCACTGACAGCAAACGGAATAAAAAGCCAGAGCAAATAGAGCAGCAAGTTCTGTGGGACGAGAATCTCTCTGCCCGGTTTTCTTTTTCACTGAGCGTCATCCTGGTGCACGGGTTCAGGTTGCAAATAGGAGTAGACTACAAGTTTCCAATGGACAGATACTTGGAGACGGATGGCGCAACAAGCATGGGATTATTTTTGTAATGTGGATTGCTATTCCTTTGCAAGAGAATAAAGGTCCGCTGCGGAACAATGTGAGACGTTATGCGTCTTGGATTCTCGTGTTTCTGGATATCTTGAAAATCATTGGCAACAGTTGAGAAGAAAGAAGTTATGCGCAAAGGATTGTATGCTCCGACCCTGGGACCAACATGGATTTGCCGTTAAAACCCCCTGCCCCTTATTTAGAGAATTTTTAGCCGGTCCACTTGTGTTATTGTTGTTGTACCTGTTGTTGTAAACTTCATGCTTGTGAACAAATCGCCACACTGGGCTCTTGGATTTTGAAACGTCGCCTGCCTTTGGATTGGATTTCCAACACCATGAACTTTATTGACAGTTTGACACTATTATTTCTGACGCTGTCAGCTGTCAAGGTGAGTGGAGTGATCCAGAGAGCAAACTGCACTTAAAATAATAAAAACACTGACGACCTCAATAAGCGAAATGTAGCCACTGGTCATTAATGTGTAGCTCGTCCTTGTCTTTCCTCCGGGTAGGTCATTGCTCGTGTTTAAACAAGCCGAAATATTTAGTGGCTTTGTGGAGATTCAAACAGCCATTACGCAAGGCTGACACTATATAAACCGAACCCACACTCTCGTGGGTGGTGCGTTTTTGTGTAACAAATGTGGCATAAGTGATGATTTTTAAACAGTGTTGTGAAGTTTGACGCTGGGTGATTGCAGGCCTGCTCTAAAACCACCTTGGAGATATTATTACGCTTTAAAGGCGCAGTGGCTCTATTCTGAATTAGGACAGCAGGTTCACTCTTGGCGCTGAGATTAGTCAACTTCAATAAGAAGAGGCACGGGCTTTTCACGCCGAAATTTAGCATTCGGTTTCGGAATAAAACCAACACTGCTTCATAAATGAATAAAGATCACTCGGAATTTTAATGGCTGTTTGAGAGCGCGCTGTAAATCGCTTTCCATATAATCATTAATCAAGCGTTGTGAGTCCAGGAAGGCTTGAGCAAAGGTTTCAAGGTGAAAAAATACAGCGCTAGTACACAAACCACTTTAGTAAGAGGCTGCATATTTTCCAACAACACGACTGGACTTTGAAAGATTACTAATATGAGTTTGCCACCTCAGGGGAAGCATTTGAGGGTACAGACTAGTTCTTCTCTGGAGTATCTCCTCTTTAAACTGATGATATATATTTTCCCTAGAATCGTGAAGTGTTTAATTTGACAGCCTAATCCAGCCAATCAACGCCGTATAGTATCCGGATGCCCCCCAACTGCTCATTATCAGTCATCACTCGGTTTAAAGGCCAGTGTTCGCAGCTTGACACCCATCCATTAATAATACAGTATGTAGTGTTTTGGGGGCTGGGGTCTCTCAACCCACAAGGTCGGACCCTCTCACGCCACCAAAAAGGGGTGGAGACAGCTGCGTTCACTGACTATTTTTTTCTCTACGTTTCATTAAGGATTAGAATACGTGAAAACCTGAAAACGCCACTGAATGCAAGCCGGTGCCGCAGCATGCAATGTTGGCGAGATATTGCGCTATATGTGAGGAAAAAGAGAGGGAAAGAGAGAGGGGGCGGCGCAGAGTTTGCGCGTGTGTATGTGTGTGACAGTGAGAGAAAGTTGTGCGTAATGCTCGCGCACTGATGGAAAGTTGCCAAAAATCTTTTGTGGTCCGACTGGTGTGGTGACAACTACCCCCCTGTGAGGGAAAGTAACAGACTGACATTCTTACCAGTTTTAGTGGCAACAGTTATTAATCCACGTTGCTTGGAGGCGAGAGAATAAATGTTTGGTGAAACTGAAACAAAACCAACAAGCTCATTTACAAGTTTATTTCCAGGTCATTACATTTAAGCTGATGTTGTCAGCTTTTATGCTTGGCACATTGTACCTCTGGTCATAACCATAAACATATTCACCACATATGCTGCCTTATCATACATGGAACTTTATGAACTATGAAAAGAATGTGAATTACAGTTAATTTAATATGAGTTTATTCAGTGCAAGTCAAAAGTTTGGACACATGCTGAGAAGGTATTTCAGATCCTTTTACTGGTGCTATAAGTTTTTTGATATGTTAAAATATATTGTATATTTCTAGCTTTTCTTTCAAAATATGACATTAATGAGCATAATCAGAAAATAATGTAATTTAGGAAAGATCTATTTAATTTAACTTTTTAAAAGCCTACACATTTAACTCTCATTGCCCTCATACACTGTGCATAGATCAGTCCAAGATAGGATATATAGTGTGGTTTTCATATTCTGGTAGTGGTCAACAGAAATGTCAGAATGTAAATATATATTTTTTGCGCAACTTTGGATAAGTAGAGGGCACTTTTTCTGAGCTCTTGCACAATCTACTGTAACTAACAGCTTGTTTTTTTTTTTGTTTTACTCCTTTCAGAGTGCCCACATACCTAAGGAAGCAGAAAGAGGTCCACATGACGGTAGGTGTCCCACAGGGCACCGTGGGAATACAGTCTGCCCTGGGCTCCCTGGCTGGCAGAAAGCCAAACAGAAAGTGCTGGTTTGAGGTTCACCTTGATGATATGGGGGAAATTATCGCCTCCTGGTGGACATTTTTGTAGTTTAACCCCCAGCCTCTTCTAGCCAGGCTCTTTTCTAGTAAATGAGTGCAGTTTCACCCTTAAATTGAGACTATTGGATGCCTTCATTCTGTACAGCATTCCTTCTTGTTTGAGGTTAAGCTGGGGAAATGTTATGGTGGCCAGACTTTTTTATAGAAAGGAATTTCACCCTCTTGGCCCACAATTTCATTTTGCACAATCCCACTGTTGCTCAATGCAATTTGGACAATCAGAAGCTGAACTTCATGATATTGTTCAGGCCCAGTATGTTTGGTTTGGCTTCCCAGAGGGCTGTCAGGCAGAGGTTGTTTTAGGCTCACTACTGCTCGGAGTGATAGTTTGGAGGTATTGTCTGTCTATGTCCTAATATGTTTCTCAAGTGCAGAACTCCTGCAAAGACAGAGCGAGGGGGCAAGTAGACTGAAGGTGAAAAGACAGCCTTCAGGCTATTATTTTATAGCTGTAGGTGAGCTGAATCAAAACGAGGCAGTCAAAGTTTGATATTGCAGGTATTAAAGTTTAATGATGAGAGAATACAAAGACAGAAGATGCTTAGAAGCTTAAAACTACATTTCAATGGAAAAATAGAAAGTATAATGTTCGTGTGCATATATGTGTGTGTGTCCACTCTTCTCCTTCACTGTGATCATGTTAGCATCATGTCTCTTTTTAGGTGTATGTTATTGTTAAAGTAGCACAGTAGTACTTAAGAGTCAAACCTCACAGACAGCAGTTTAGTCTGGAACTCTGCTGCCATTTTATAACCCGATCCTTTGTGAATGTGTCTCTCAGTGATCCCTTTAATGGAGGTGTACAACAAGAGTTTGTGTAAGCCTCGGGAGCTGCTGGTGGAGATTCTGCAGGAGTATCCGGAGGAGGTGGAGCACATTTTCATCCCGTCCTGTGTGGTGTTGACGCGCTGCGCCGGCTGCTGCAATGATGAAATTATGCAGTGCACACCAACATCCAGCTATAACATTACAATGGAGGTCAGTAGTGTCTTTTTTATCATACTTTAGGTGATGTGTACAGTGGTGTTCAGAGTAGTCAGGGAGACCTACTTTTTAAAAATCTTATCCAACTTGGATGCACAAATGTCACAAGAGAGGAGCACTGTCCCTCTGGTCAGTACAAGTGCCTGTTGATTTAGCCAAAAAGCTGCCCTAATGTGACTTATGGCCCAATTAGATTCATTAGAGTGTGTGCACACCTCTGGATCTGTGGTTTTGAGCAATCCGAATCACTGAGAGGTGGAAAAAAAGTGGAAAAATGAAAAAGAAAACCTGCTTCATACTGACCCGTCTGTTCTCAATTTAAATAACCATTTCAAGTGAGGGAAGATGTTCTTTGTGAACATCTCGTCACCTCTTACTGGTTGCTGTTTCTCATTATACTTAGACATCAATCCCTGCCTTTCAGCTGTCGATTTTCTGAACACCCCCGATCAATCTAATGCGCAGGGATTGAATAGGAGAAGAAGGGAAAAATAAGCAGGACTGTGCTTCCCAAGAAACTATAAAACTCCTATCTAACTTACCCACTGCATTTTGTATAAGTTGAGACTTTAAGATGGTGATCCTGTGCTATTAATGTGAAAAGCAGAATCTTACATCTTACAGAATCTGTTGCTTATTTTACTTAAATATTTTTTTGATTTCTCTGACAACCTCTCTCCTTTTTTTGCAGATTAAAAGAATAAAACCCCAAAGGCAACAAAATGATATTTTCATGAGTTTTACAGAACATAGTGCATGTGAGTGTAGGTAAGAAACCCTGAACACACACTCAAACACACACGCTCATACACAAATCACCAAAATGGTAACCACTGAGAGGAGAGGTCAACAAACACAGTATATAAAATGAATGTTTTCAGTTTGCCTCTGACACATTTAACAGATTCATATCAGATTGATTCATACTGTATCTTATCTCTTCTCTATTGCTTCAGTGATCTTAAAAAGACCTGAGCAGGTTGAAGCAAATCCTTGCCAGTGTTCTCCATATTGTTTTAGCTTATCATCATTCCATCACATTGCTCAAGTAAAGGAGATACATTTGTGCGGGTGCAGCGCTAACTAATCCTTTGTTTTCCCCCTGTGGCATGTAGAGGTCATTCTTGGAACCACATATGTGTGATAGCTTTAGTTATTGATCTCTGAGATAAGCAGTGTGTGTACTTTCTGTATCCTCTAGTCACAGTAAGATGGCTTGCTCTCATTAGGCCTGAGGCAGAGTTATTTCAGAATTATACATGTTTTTACTGTTGCTTGACAGGGTTGTTGTTTCTTAAGTGTTGAATATGTTAAATCTTGTGTAGGATAAATTCAGAAATAAGTGTTGTGCTATTGGCATTTGAGCTTGACTAGCATAACAGAAAAAATATTCTCCAAATATCATCTTCAACAAATGACCCTTTAAGGGGTAATCTTTTATTTATTTATTTTTATTTTGAAAGTCACCTTGCTCCCTATTGAGCCTTTATTTCTCCATCTTTTGTTGAATCATGGTGCCTAGGCTTTGAGCTGTGTCTCTTGAAATTGCAAACTATGACACAGCAACACAACGAGGACAGGCCTTATCCTCCTACGCTTCTGGAAAATCTAACAAGCAAATAAACATTGTAGACAGGACTGTCGGCAGGGCACTGAGCAATGTTGTCATTTTATGTTGTCTATTTTCTGAGCCACTTGATGTAATGTTAGAAAATCTAGAAAGACATTTTGAGGTATTTCCATATGCCTATTTTTTTACATTTCTACTTTACAACACTTCAAAGGTAATATTATACTTTTTTCTCCAATACATTATTACAATAACACATTATTATTATTATTATTTTGGGTTTTTCTTATTAAATATATAATTAGGTCATAAAATATTGTGTATTACTGTGAATCAACCCACAGAGCTTATTGTTTTGGTTTTCTGGATCACAATTTTGCCATTTTGTTTAAGTTTCACTACCTTCTTAGCTCTGAACAACACACAATGTATGCAAATAGCCCACCAGTGAGATGAGAGTAGCATTTAATCAATAAAGAGCCTGAAATTATTTTTAAGAGTTGGCGGAGAACAAAAGCAAAAGCTAAAAGTCCCCCCCTCTTCTGATGTGCAGTTTGACATAGGCTGTTTTAGCAATCATCTGGTGAAAGTGGAAAGTTTCTCTGAGCTCATCAAAACTCTGAGTTTAAGGTCTACAAGGAGGATTTGTTACATCACAACTAGCCAATCATGCTCCATTTTGCAGCTTACACAACTGTGATTTGGAAACTTGAAGTTTCAAGTAGAGTAGGGCACATCTTGTGTCCATTACTTGAAACTTTTAAAAGAAAAATATTTGCATATTCATCAGTCTGGATTTTTGAATGAGGGAGAATGAGCAGATTTTTTTCTTGTCTTTTTTGTGTGCATGTATGGAATTATTATTCAAAGCAGAATATTTTCATGAGGGATTATTTAAATTTATCAACTAGCAGGGAGCGTAAATGAATGCTAATATTCTTCTGTATCTGCTGACAAATTTGAAACATTAGAATTTTATATAATGATAATTTGTCGATGTTGTGGTCACTTGCCTTCATTTCCGCTGCTCCTTAAACATCTGTGAGGCCTAAAAAAAAATCTAAAAACCTTTGTTGATTTCATACTTAAATTGTTATTTGTCTTCTAATTGTGTAGTTTGTACATATGCAAAGGATCTGAATAATTCCTACACCCCTGATATAACTGGGCATTTTTCTGTGCAGTTGATGTAAAAAAAAAAAAAAAGTGCACACAAAATGCACAGGCTGATAAGTTTCAGTCTTCTTCAGGTACATACCCTGCTGTATATATGCACACACATACACATATGTATTTACATGCCTTATTTAGCATACTGATGTAGAGTTAGGGTACAGATCTCTCAGATGGAAACTTGGCTGGGTGTCCATGACCTTCTTGAATGAAACACTGTTTCCTAACACTTTTGACTAACTGTTGGCTCTGGTGTGTGCCAGCACATTTGTTGCTTCACACGCCGTTATCGGCAAGAGCCGTCACGCAGAAGAGAAGTGAAACAAATTTGACAACCTGCTATTGTAGTAGTGTTTGATAGTGTATTTCCATCAATGCACACACCCATTTCAATATCAGTCTAAGGGTGCATGTCATGTGTTAACACTAATAATTTGCCAAGAAGCTTGGTTTATTTAGTGAGTCAGGCATTTGAAAGTGAAAGGCAGATTTATCATAGTTTCTGGTAAAAGATGATGATGTAACATGATTTGAAAAGATTGGTGCAAGCCACCCATGCTGATAATGAGCCTCCGGATGTCTTTGTTGTCACTGATCTTGATATATATCTGTTTACTAGAAAACAACAGCATATTGTGATCTAATATCATGTTGTTTTGTTCCTGCCTTTCAGGTTAAAGAAAGAAGTGAAAGAACAGAGAGAAAAGTGAGTACAGTGGTCTTTCTGCTCGGAGATTGAGTTTTTTGGGGGGGAACAATGAGAACTTGAGATTTGATCTTTTTCCTGTTTTCTTTAGCAAACAAACACTCACTCCCTGTCGTCTGTAACTCTCAGCCTTCCTTATCCTATATGCTCTTACTTACTTAACTTTTACTCCATCTCTCCATTTGCTGTCACTATAATACACTCTGGGAGAACACAAAACACCTCACAATGATATTAATATATGAATATTTTATTAAAACAAGCTGACATGCAGCTCTCAGGTGATAAACACGGGGAATACCAGCATAATCCATGCAGGTGAATGAGTGACATTTGATGAGTTCATTGCCCTCTCAGTACCTGTCCTTTACACCTTCCCTCCCTCCTATATCTCATCTTAACATTCCTCTCTTCTCATCTTTACTGTTTACATCCCAATTTACATAGGTTTCTCCTGTTCCTTGCTGCTATGATATAGATAAGTGTTCCTGAAGGTCTGTTAAACTTAA
>JANJYQ010121504.1:0-13723 GCA_024605255.1 Rastrelliger kanagurta | reverse complement strand
AGTATAGTTTTAATATCTTGCTGTGCTGTATCTGAAGTTTAATTTGTGAGTTTCTGACATCTGTATCTACCTCCGTCTTTCCAGCTGTCTGTACTCCCCAGCCAGGAAGGCGAGTCTCCAAGAGAAGAGACCTCTGACACCGGACGAGTTGCTGTTACTGGATTGATTCCTGGAACTCAGTACACCTACAGTGTCCAGCCCATCTTCAACGGACGTAGAAATGGACACCCCGTCACCCGCAATGTTGTCACTTGTGAGTATTTAATTCACAAGTCAGCCATGGTGACGACTGCAAAACAAATGCTGATGTAAAATAAGTTGTAAAGCATATTGCCAGATTGTTTTAATATTGCTGTGGGCCAACATAGCACATTTCTAACCTTTTGGCAGTTTGTGTAAGAGGATGAGTTTTCTTATGCTTGTGTCATGCTTCCTTTGTTTGCAGCTCTTTCTCCACCCACTGACCTGAGAGTGGAGTCCAGCCCTGATACAGGGGATCTCACTGTCCACTGGGTAGCCTCCAGAACACCAGGTAAATATTGACTGTGCTCCCCACACAGTCAGCTCATTGGATCACATCAAGTCTAGACCTTGGCCTATNAGCCTCCAGAACACCAGGTAAATATTGACTGTGCTCCCCACACAGTCAGCTCATTGGATCACACCAAGTCTAGACCTTGGCCTATTTTTTTTACCAGGACAAATGTCTCTTCCTGGTATTTCCTTTTCATTTCCCACAGTGAGTCATAAGTTACAAAAACATCTTGTTATAATGTTTTATCTATTTGCCATGTCCCTTCCTCTACAGGCATCACAGGCTACAGAGTGACAAGCTCACCAACCAATGGCCAACGAGGAAACTCCCTGGAAGAGTTAGTTGGGGCTGATCAAACCTCGTGCACCCTGGAAAACCTGAGTCTGGGAGTGGAGTACAATGTCAGTGTGTTCACTACCAAGGGCCATTTGGAAAGTGTGCCTGCATCCACTATTATCACCCCAGGTAGGAGCCAGTAGGGAGGCCAACAGGAATAAAACATACAGCTGTGTCCTCATAAAAAGAACACTGCATGTGAGAGAGAAAGAGAAAGAAATTTTCCGGGAAAAGTTGCGCCAAAGTAGAGCACTTCATGTCATTGTATTCACAGACCATTCAGAAAGATACAGTAACTGATTTCTGGTCAAGTGGGGGCAACTCCTAAACAAGCTAACAAACACACAGCTCTGACACATTTTTGTCAAATTGTTATTTGAAACAAGTTAGTGAAAAATGTCTATTTACACATTCATGAGACACAGAACAATGCGATCATCCCATTGCTGATGTCACCTGACTTAAATAAGTCTAATACTCACTCTATTTTCAGCACTGTTTTGGTATTTACTTCTACATGTGTGTGACTTCACCAGCTAGGTGTTAACTTCAGCTGCCAGCCATTTGGTGCAGAGATGAAGTGTAAAGTGGATTTATTAGGTTGTTTTCTAAAAACAGCTGCCTGCTATTGCTGGAAATGAACTTAATGAGAGTGGTGAGGCTGAACTAAATCAACAAATGTGCTATAAAACTAGAACAATTATGTTATTTTATTATATTTTGGCTCTCATTCTCTGCAGATATGTTACTATTAGTGACCCCTTTATAAAAATGAAAAGTTATCATCTAAACTAAAGCACTTTTAATTATAGCAAACTACTACTAACAGGGTGGCTAACATATAACCTTGCATGAAAATCATGTTAACTGAAAAGGCGGATTAATATTTCTGGAGCATGCTTAGAACAAGAGTATTAATTGCTGCTTGGGTTTTACCTTTAAATACATTTTGAAACTGGTCTTTATAGCATGGCAACTGTTAAACACAAAATGCTCTATAGGGAATAAAATTAATGTTTTTGACATAATTAATGCAATTTTTATGGCTTTTGAATCTTGTATTTCTGTCTTTCTAATTCTGCTTGCGCTTTGCAACTGACCTAACCCTTTCAGACATCCTCCCACCAAGTCAAATTGACTTTGTTGATATTACTGACACCACCATTGGCCTACGCTGGATCCCACTGAGCTATACTACCATTACTAAATACCGGATAAAGGTAGTAGCATCGGGCGAAAGTTTGCCAATTTTTGAGGATGTGGTGGAGGCATCTGCTGGTTATTACACAATTCATGGTTTGGAGCCAGGCGTGGACTATGACATCAGTATCTTCAGTGTTACAGAAGAGGGGGAAAGCAAGCCAACCACACACACAAAGCAAACACAAGCTGGTGATTTAATTCTTTCACTTAATCTATTGGGAGGGGTTTTGATCTGAGAGAATTTATGAAAATATATTAAACAGTCCTTTTATTACAAGGAATGAAATTAACTAAAAATTTGCAGTAAATATCATAAATTTATGACAAGTATTTTTATTTATGTCATTGTAAATCTGATTGTATGTAGTTAAGCTCTTTGCAATCAATCAAGTAAGTATTTCAACATTGTAAGGTTTTTTTCTGTGTTATCTAAATCTTTTAACTCCTCATTCCTCCAGTGATTCCTGCTCCCACCAATCTGCAGTTTAGAGGGGTGGGTCCTGACCACATCAGGGTGACATGGGCAGTCCCCCATGTTGCCACGCCAAGCGACATCTCTCGATTTGTCATACGCTACCACCCTGTGTCCACTGACGATGACATCAAGGAGGTTAATGTGGGCGGAGCCACCAACACCTTCCTGCTGCAGAGTAAGACAGCAGAAAGACTTACTTCAAGTGGAAAAGTGATTTATAAGGCCATGCTGAATAACTGTTAAACACATTTACAAAACAGAACTACACCCAACAAAAGTGATTGTTTTGTCTTTGTGGTGTCCATTCTTACTGGATCTGTACCGCTCTGTTTTCATATAGACCTACTTCCCAACACTGAATACCGCATCAGTGTTGTGTGTGTGTATGGTGAAAGAGAGAGTGAACCCGCCACAGGAACTAAGAGGACAAGTGAGTTGGATGACAGCTTTGTTTTTACTGCACAGCATAATTAATGTTACACAAAAACAACTTAATTAAAAAATATATGTCACTATGCTGTAACTAAGATTGGCAAGGACTGCTCTGCTCTTAAACAAAAGAAATACATATCACCAGTTTGCATGATTAGCAGCAAATCAATTAGGACAACCAGTACATAAAAGTCAACAACCTGCATATTGTTGAACAGGACTGGACTCTCCTACTGGCTTGGACTTCTCTGAGATTCAGACCAACTCCTTCAAAGTTCACTGGGTGGCCCCAACTGCTGTTATTACTGGTTACCGCCTCCACTATCAGAAGACCAGTAGTGGATCGGAAAAGGTTGAGAGGTTGGCCCCATCAAAGACCTTCTTCACTTTGACTGGACTGGCACCAGAGACAGAATACATCATCTCTGTGTATGCTGTTAACAACAACAACGAGGACAGCCAGCCTCTGACTGGAACACAGGCCACCAGTGAGTTTCATTGCTCATTTTTATCATCCCATCATGTGTTTCCTTCTTCTTAATGACATTCTTCAGTTTGATCTCATTTTCTGTGAATATACATTTTTATTATAATGCAATGTCCTCTCATCTGCTCTCCTCTCTTAATCTTTTCCAGTCTCTGATGCTCCCACTGACCTGCGGGTAACATCATACACCCCTTCCAGCATCACCATTCGCTGGGAAGCTCCTTCTGCCTCAGTGAAGCACTACAGGATCACCTATGGAGGGGCAGGTCTGCACTCAGTATTTTCATTTCCTTTTAACCAACAAATAAATCTCCAGCATATTCCAAAATTAACTCTTGATTCTTTTCCTCTCTCTTTTTTAGGTGGCGAGACTCCTCAAGAGTTCATAGTGCAAGCCCCTCAGACTACTGCCACCATCACCGGTCTGAAACCTGGCACTGACTACACCATCACGGTCTACGCTGTTACCGGAAGAGGGGACAGCCCTGCCTCCAACACCCCTGTCTACATTACACACAGGACTGGTACAGCAATGTGGAGAAAAAAACAACACAAAATCTAAATGTTGAGAGTTTGAACACAAACTAAAGATTGCCATGTTTCAAATCCTTTAGATATTGAGCCACCCAATGCAATGAGGCTGACTGATGTGAGTGACAACGCCATTACAGTGAGATGGTCCCCTGCTCAGGGACCCATCAAAGGCTACAGAATCACCATTGTCCCCAAGAATGGTCTGGGACCCTCTTATTCTGAGGTGGTTGGTCCTGGTAAGACTTGTCTATATATTTCCAGTACCTTTACTTTCACTTTACCATTACTTCACCATTTGTGCTTTTCTGTTACAGATCAAACAGAGATGACATTCACAGGACTGATGCCCACTGTTGAGTATGTTGTCAGTGTCTACGCCGTAGGCACAGATGATCAGCCCTCTTCTGCTTTAGAGAAGATTGCCACCACTGGTTAGTTTGACTATACTCAATAAAACTTGAGCCAAAAAATACTGCATAGTTACACTCTGCACAGTTACACTCTGCCAGCGTTATTAAATGTTTTATCATGCATAAGTCCATCTTACTGTGTCACATTTGGCTTTCTGCTATAACTGATTTTTTTGAAAAGACAAGAAATCTTATTTCCGTAAATGCTGTAGTGAATTATGGAGACAAACACTACTGAAACATTTAAAGCCACAAAGCAAGATGAAAAATAAGTGTCAGTCATTCACCACATTGTAAAACATACAGTAAATATATAGTAAATGCATTTCCTACATTGGATTCTTCTCTTCTGGGTTTGTCAGTATATTAAAATACAATGGAGTCAAATTCCTAACCTGCCACCAATAGATGTCATATACAGTATGTTTATGTGGCATGATATGCAAACAGTAGTAATACTTGTTTTTTTTTCCTAATAAAACAACTTCTGGAGGCATCTAAGAGGAAGGTGAGATTTATGTTCTAGTGTATTTGAATGTACTCCTCTTTCTTGTTTCCTGCAGCTATGGATCGTCCTAAGGACCTGAGCTTCTCTGACATTGACTCCACCTCCATGCGCATCACCTGGGACAGTCCAGATGGCACAGTGACATCATATCGCATCCTCTACTCCAGCTCAGAGGAGGGTGAAAGGGAGCTGCGTCCAGCACCCAGAGGTGACCAAGATAGTGTGCTGCTGAGAGGCCTTCGCCCTGGGACAGAGTACACTGTTAAAGTCATTGCTCTACATGACCGCACACCCAGCAAGCCATTGGTGGGAACACAGGCCACAGGTAAAAACACACCTATGATTTATTTGATACAGTATGTTCACTGATCTAAAATTGTAGTATAATCAAATTCTTAATGTGTTTGTGTCTCTCTGCCTCAGTAATCCCTGCTCCAACCAACCTGGCTGTGTCAGAGGTTGGTCCCACCTCCTTCACTGTGCAATGGAGAGCCCCCAATGCTCGCCTGACAGGATACCGTGTGGTTGTCAGGCCCAAGAACATCAACGCCCCCACCAAGGAGATGAATGTTGCTCCAGACACCACACGTGCCGTTGTACCAGGACTCATGGTAAACAGAGTTCTTGTCTTTGTATTTTAATGGATTAATAAATTCTGTTGGCAGGTAAATGTTGACTGTATGTCTGTGTTTCAGGTGGCAACTACTTACCAGATTGAAGTCTATGCTCTGAAGAACTCTGTCACAAGCAGGCCAGTGGCGGTAGAGGCGACCACACAGCAAGGTAACTGACTGCTCTGTTAACAGACATACTATATTTTACAATTATTATGCACAACTCTTCTAATTTCTGTTTTCTTTTCTCATCTATATAGAATTAAGTTCTCCAAGGCGTGTGCGCATCTCAGATGTGAAGGACTCCTCTTTAACACTGACCTGGCGCTCCAAGGACGAAACCTTCACTGGTTACCTCATTGATGCTACGCCACTCGGTGTCTCAAGACCTACCATCACCAGGACCATCCCCAGAGATGCACAAGTCTACACTCTCACAGGTACACAAACACCCACTAAAAAATGGAAATGAGTTTGAGATTTGGAAGTCTGTGTGCCTGCATGTGTGTAAGTGGATTGATTGACTCAGTCTTACTTCACCCTATCTTTATGTTTTTGTTTTTTAAGGATTGCAGCCTGGAACCATGTATACCATTAACCTGTATACTCTGAATGGCAACACAAGGAGCCCCCCATTTACTCTAACTGTTCAGACAGGTACTGTATGCCAATCTTTGTCTCTTCTATGTTGCTGATCATCTCTTCTATGCATACTGTAAATGTACTGTGATGACATCTGGTTTATAATGAAAAGCTGACCACATTCTTTCATTCTAATGCATTTCTTCACCTGCAGTTTTATATAAATAAAGCTACCTTGTCAATAACATAAATAAAATGCATGGAAGCAGTGTACAGAGACAGGGAGGGAAAGATGAAAAATAAATAATGTTCTTATTTTACATTAATGCACATACAGAAACACAATCAATCAGATGATTTAATATTTAATGTCTTCTTCATAGAAAAACCAGTTGTCCCGGCTCCCACCAACCTCCAGGTCACATCTCTGACTCCCACCTCCATCTCCTTCACCTGGCATCCTCCTGCCACACACATCACAGGATACTACGTCACCTATGAGCAGTCAGGAGGATCACCACGAGAGCTCATTCCACGCCCTCATGCTGGCCAAACCTATGCCACTATATCCGGTAAGCAGCTGATTCATAGATGTTGAAAAGGGATTATTTCTTTTCTGAAAACTCAAAGCATCTTTGTCACTACATCAGATATATCATACTCTTACATGTGATCTCAAGTCAGGTGCAACCCACCAATCCCACTATGTGATAATTATCTTTCTCTTCAGGCCTGAGACCATCCACTGAGTACATCATCAAGATCATTGCCATTCAGAACACACAGAGGAGCACACCTCTGATTGGCAGAATCAGGACTCGTGAGTATTTTAAGAATCATCCTTTATATTATCTAATAAAGTGCAGAAAGTCACAATTTTCAGTGGGTAAGTGTCTTCAAAAAGGTAATGGTTTGAAGCTTTAGTATGCTCAGCTGCATTAAACATTTTGTTGCAACAGCCCTGAAGCCTTGAGATGAAACATGCAGTCACCATTAGGCTCCTAAAACAATAAAACTCCATATTTATTTTGAATGCCTCTTGAAATGCCATTCAAAATATTTGTGGTGTGCTCGTTAATACTGCAATGTGGCACTTTGTCATGAAGTAGTAACTTAGCAAAGCTGTGTCACCTCCTGTTGGCTGTGATGTGTTATTGCAGCTCTGCTTTAGCTCCCCCTTGTCTAACCTGCTTGCTTCCCTAACCCCATCTCTCCTGCCCAGAACCAGAATCCCTGCTTCCCCTGCCTCTGCCCCAACGCCCTGGCAGTGGTGATGACAAGCTGGATGTGCCTGAAACTGACTTGGACAACACAGTCCAGGTAGTAGGCGGCAGTGGCCAGGATGGGTTTGGTGGTCAGAGCCAGACTGTGATATACACAGACAACAACAATGGAGACAACAGGTTTAATGGGAACAATGGCTACCCACAGTCAACCTATGGTCAATTTCGTGAGCCCCTGGTCTTTGTGCCCCTTCCTGATGCAGAGGGCCGCAGGCTGCCCATTGTGAAGCTGAACGTGCCCATTGGTGCCACGTTTGGTAATGATACAGGAGTGCCACAGGAGGCTCAAACTCAGACCACAATCTCCTGGCAGCCATACAGTCAGAGCAACGCCTACCTGGTCTCGTGCAATCCACTCACACACACAAATGAGAAGATGTTCCAGGTAAAACACAATTGTTTTCCCATTAAGTCTGAACTGAATTATTAATCTGTTGCATTTTAGAGTATTGTCATTTCATGTAGACAAACATTGTGTCTTGCTACCTGTCCAGATTAACTTGCCAGGCACATCCACCACCGCTACCTTGATCGGACTGACCCCTGGAGCAGACTATAATGTGATTGTGGAAGCCCTGAAGGGAGCACTCAAACACAAGGTTCTTGAACAGGTCATCACTGCTGGAAACACAAGTAAGCATCCCACAGCAGCTAACAAGAAATGATACAGGTGCTCAGTCCTATTTTGTAGAGGTGTTTGGGGAGCTATTTGACCAAAATCCACCATTTGCTTTTATTTCTTTCAACTGTGAGCAGCTCCTCATTTTCCTAGGATAATAGTAGAAGTGACAACAATTAAGACTATTATATCAGCACTCGTTAGCTGACTTTAAATCAAACTTCTACCATATTATTTTCTGCAGCTTGTGTTTATCCTGCTGCGAAAACTCATTAAAAATAATCCTTTGACAAATATACAGAATTGTTGCTAAACCACATTTGAAGTTTGACTGTATCTTCATGGAGATATAATGAAGGACAATCCTTAGTATTATAAATAACTAAATTCTGGCTCAGGACAAGTTTATGACAAGAGTTGGAAGATCAATCTTCAACTAACTAGCAACTTACATATATTTTTTCATCATCCATTTTCAGTCCCAGAGGGAGTGCCATCCAACCAGGACTCCTGTTATGATTCCTTTACCGCAACCTACCATGATGTTGGCGATGAGTGGGAGCGTATGTCTGAGACAGGCTTCAAGCTGTGGTGCAGATGCCTGGGCTTGGGCAGTGGCCGCTTCAGATGTGATTCCTCTAGTAAGGAAATAACCTATAACTAACATTTTAGTTATTTAACAGGAATACACTAACCTAAATTTGAAATAAAAATTGAGTTTATTTTGCTTGAATTTTTTGTTACTTTGTTCATCAGAGTGGTGCCATGACAATGGTGTCAACTATCGCATTGGAGAGAAGTGGGACCGCCAGGCAGAGAATGGTCACTTGATGAGCTGCACTTGCTTAGGAAATGGCAAAGGAGAGTTCAAGTGTGAACCACGTAAGGCATTTTAATACCCTGACTAAATGTTTAATGATGGTCTCATTATTGTGAAGGAGTCGTGTATAAATGCTAATGTTTGTGTATGCTCATGCAGATGACTCTGTGTGCTATGATGATGGAAAAGCATACCAGGTGGGCAACCAGTGGCAGAAGGAGTACCTAGGTGCTATCTGCACCTGCACATGCTTCGGAGGACAGCAGGTAAGGCATAGCAGCCTCTAACTTTGGGTCTGTTGTTTAAGAGTACAATGTGGTGCTTGTAATAATTTATTGTACCTCTTAAGTAAAAGGAAGCATGTATAATTGTTCATCTTTGATCTTGTCAGGGTTGGAGATGTGAAAACTGCCGCAGACCAGGTGCTGATGTAGATGCCAGTCTGCTGCAGCCTGTTAGGTATGGAGACAACACACTACGCAAACTGGTGAGTAGAACTGAAACATACATTTGTTAATTTCTCAAATATCTTTATTTCTTTACAGTATATCTTTATATATATTAGAAAAAACAGATAAAGTTTGTGACTGAATATTTTCTTAATTCTTCTTTCAGAACATTCATTGCCCCATTGAGTGTCTCCGCCCCGACCTGTTGGCAGATGCACATGTCCCCCAAAATACTCGGGAATAAAAGATTCAACCTTCTGAAATCCGCTTTGCTCCCTCACCGTCCAATCGCTGCACTGTCTCACCCTGTAGAAGCCATGCTGTCTGTGAATGAACTGAACTAACTGCCTTATCACTTTCTGACACCCCTTCAGCTAAAGATTAGGTTAGGTTTAACTACTCTGCTGCCTGATAAAAAAAAAAGATTTTTCTAATGTCTTTTCACTGTTGACTATAAAGTCTCTTGAAAATGAAGACTTGCGCCATCACAATATTCTTTTCTGCTCAACATTTCCCATAGCTTTAAAAGAGTTACCATCTTTTCCACATACTTGTATGTGCACCTCAGTGGATATTATTTTGATCTCGTCTCCACACAGATTTACATACATTCAATTGGCATTTTGTTTTCCATTCAACTAAGTCAGAAACATTTCCTAATGAAAGAGCAGAAACTGTCAGAAAGTAAGCACTGCATAAAAAGAATGTCAATGTAGTTTTAACATAATGTTTAAACTGTCCATGAAAATGTGCTTTTCTTTTCTGTAGCCCTTCTTCTGTTATGGGGAGGGGGCATCGCACTGTGTGTGATTGACACATTCTGAACTCTGTCTTTTTACTAATTTATCCCTTTAATCTCAATGTGTGAATGTGTGAGCTGAGATGTGAGAATTTGAACTGTTCTATTTTTGTACTTTGTTGTCTGTGCCAAAGTTGTTTCTACCTTTGACAAAAAAGAAGTCCCTTATTTTAATAAAGCTGGAGAGATCCTGAACCCTTAGACAATGTTCTGTGTATTTTTGTAAACCTGGGGATTAGGGATGCATGCTAGTTTTGCGATATATACTAAAATGTTTGCAGAAGACTAATCAGATCAACAGTCAATGGTCTCAAGACTGGAATAAGTAAAATAAAAGAGATCCTTTAGAAACTGAAAGTACTGAGAGGATACAAAACAAATTAATATTTACACTGCTTAAACAGTGTCACTACATTGACAATAAAAACTGACACAACACTCATGAACAGTAACCGTTCAGTTTATTTCATACTGAAACATGACCAACTTATAAGCATTAACAACTACTCTGTTAGGAGTTAGGAACGTATTAGTGTGTGATGAAACAAAGCATATGTGACCTACAGTAGTGTGTCATGAAGGTAGGAATGTTTGAAATATCAGTAAATATTAGAAAAACGTTTGTGACTCAGTAATAATGCATTGCGAGTTGAGTTAACAGAACATCTGGGATAGTGTTGAGGTGCTCAGTGGTGGAAGAGCCGCAGGTTGGTGTGCACCAGAGTGATGCCCTGCTCATTACAGGCATTAATCACAACCTCGTCAGCAGCAGAGCCTGCAGGAGCAGCGATGTACTCAACACCGCTCTACAGACACACAGAGGGAAGAAATGTTAGTAAAGATAGTTGGAAAGCTTGTCAGTGCATTGCTTTTTTCAAAGCCAATAGTGTTTCCAAACCACAGTAGGGGTGACATTTCAGCATACCTGCAGGCCATTTCCATGCAATATCTTAAATTCTATACTGTACAAACTCCATGCTTGTTTGTAAGGTGTGTCATATTTACCTGTTTGGCTCGATCTATGTTATCTCTGAAGGGGAAGAATGCATCAGAGCTGACAGCCACTGCCTGCAGGGAGCTGATCCAGTTCTTCTTTTCAGTCTGTGACAGAATCTCAGGAACCTCTTCATACATGGACTTCCACACTGCCAGGTCTGGACCCTATCAACACAATATACATGGATTTATTTTCAAGGTCCTGTAAAAGTGAAGTGGATGGAAATGTGCATCAATTCACATTTTCTGTTGCCAATTTAAAAGAAAAAATTGGTTAGAATTTGTGTTGTGTTTGCTTGGAAACCGGCTTTGTGTACAGTGTTTCCTGTCATTTTCAGTGTTTTCCTGTGTAGATTCAGGAACGCTAAAAGAGTGTGTGTATTCCAAATGTAAATACACATGAAAATGGCTGTCCCTACAAAAATACAACCAAGTATTAACTTTGGTCATTTTAACATGTATATCTAAGTTTAATACTAAACCATTCACCTCTCCAATAGTATCACTGACAAACTGGTCGATGGCATTTGCCATCTCCGCTCGCTTCACACCACTGCGGAACTTCATGGCCAGGACACGAGGGTGGTGTCTCAGCCACCAATTATCAGCTTTGTCCCCTGCCAGCCGTGTGCAGTGGATACGAGACTGCTGACCTGCACCAATACCAATAACCTGCGAATCACACAACATAAAAAAAGTACTCATCATGACTCAGATTCTTCTCTCCTTCCCCTTTGTCATGTATCCTTCATGTACTACCTGTCCATCTTTAGCGTAGCAGACAGAGTTGGACTGAGTGTACTTGACAGCAATGGTGGCCACAGTGAGGTCACGCACAGCTTCCTCAGACAGCTTAAGGACAAAAAGAATCAACAAAAAGGGTCAGTGCTAGTCATTTAGATAATGTTAGATAAAAAATAATCTAAAACACCAAAGAATGATGACCCTGAACACCTTTATCAGAACAGTGACTCACCGAGCCCTTGGACACAATGTTGCTGAAGAATTCCTTATTGATGAGTCCTCCATTCCTCTTTTGTTTGAGATAGAGGCCGAACAGCACCCTCACCTCTGTGTCATCAGGCTCGTAGTTAGGGTCCATCTGGGAAAAAACACACATGAACCAAAATAGTAAATTTAACTCAACTCTGTTACCAACCATCTGTATTTGAATACAAAAAATTAATAAAAAAAAAAAATCTCACCTGAAGGACACAATAGTTGCCATTTTTCTTTTTGGAGAGGATCTTGAGTGCCTCTTCTTCATAACCAGGAGCAATGATACCATCAGACACCTGAGAGCAGTAAGTTAAATCTAGACTGAGCAACAGATTTTCAACAAAACTCTGATGAGTTTTACATCTTTTAACAACACTAAATGTATGATTTTACCTCTCTTGATATAATCTTGGCAGTGGGAACATCACAAACATCTGACAGAGCAATGAAGTCTCCAAAAGATGACATCCTGTCAGAACCTGGGAATGAAGAGAAGGTTAGCACATACAAATATGTGAAGCTGCATGCTTAAATACTAACGGTGATTTATAATTCAGTGTTTCCAACCTCTTGCCCTGGCATAGGCTGTGGCCAGTGGGGTGAGATCCTTCAGCATGTCGTGTACCATGCACACCTTAGCTTCTTCCTCAGTGAGAGGAACTCCTACTGCAGCTCCTTCAGAAGAAAAAAAAAGGGGGGCCAAGAGTTATTTTCAGACACAAGGTGCTTCATTCCAAACTCATATTTTCACTGTGAAGATGTGTCAGCGTGTTTCTTTTCATCTTACCAGCAGGGCTGACGTGTTTGAAGGAGGTGGCAGCAACCATACCGAGAGCGCTCTTAAGCTCCCTGACCAGCTGCCAGGCATTCAGAGCGTCACATAGGTTAATAAAACCAGGGGAACCGTTGACCACTGAGAGGAGGCAGTGAGAAGAATGGAAGCAAAAAACACAAAATCCATCACATATCAGGGTGAATGATTTGGGAGCAGTTTTAAAATCCCTTTAAAGAAATAAGTTACATATTTCAATCTCCAGTCTTACTTTACCACTAAAATAAAAATGTAGCTTAAACACAAACCTTTATTATTGCCATAATTTTATTAAAACTCATTGGTAAGTTGGTCAGAGCAAAAGCTAAATGCAAAATAAACTGCATATAACAAATCAGTCAGTACAATTGTGATATGCCCTGGGTCTAACCTTTAAGTGGCAAGGTTGCATGCAGGGTGTAGAGTTGAGCAGGTGCTTGGTGGGGGTTCATGCCATAACGCAGGGGCAGCTGGGAAACACCTCTGCTGTACTGTCCACGAAAGTAGTCTGATATGGCGTCATCATATTGTGCTGTGTGTGTGAAAGCCTGAAGAACAAAGCACATTAAATACACTATGTGCAGTTCAACCTGGATAAAAAAGGTGAAAGTTCGCCAAAAGTTAAACTCAGTAACCTAAACACATATTTCAACACTTGTGATAAAAAACTGGACTTTGTCTTGCACTGACCCTCATCTGTAAGTAAACAACTAAAATAGAGCAAGTGAGCACAGCAGCAACATTTCCTTGGTGATCATCCTTATACCATCACATACACTGACCGATATAATCACTTAAGTATGAACAGTAGAAAGATGTTGACTGACTTTT
>JANJYQ010121114.1:862-16079 GCA_024605255.1 Rastrelliger kanagurta | reverse complement strand
TGGGCCCTGATCATCATAACAGCGCAGCGCATTTATGTTATCCTGATCTCTCACCTGTTTGCTGTCTAGGGGCTGTGAGCCGCAGTCGCCGATTGATAGGCTGACGAATGCCGCTTGGAAATTTTTGACATATTGCCCAAGCCTAGTGCCAAAGTGACTCAGAACTCGCCATAAAGCAGCACCTCTGGCAGTGTGAAATTTGTGATGTCATCAGAATGAACGGTTGCAACAGTTTTTAGAACAGGTAGGTGAACTTAAAAAATCCAATATTCAATCCAATGCCTTTTCTTAACACCCAGGTTCTGGAACTCCATCCCCCCACACATAAGGCAGTTAGACTCCATCACCCACCTCAAAACTTACCTGTTCAAACAGGCTTACTCCCTATAACTGGACACTGCACCTCACCTGTTTTAAGGTGGTGCTCTGTTTTAAATCTTTTAAATGTTTCTGATTCCTTTTTTTTTGTAAGGTGACCTTGGGCGTCTTCAAATAAAATTTATTATTATTATTATTTATTACTTGACAAAAAATTTTTTCCACAGAAAAGTGGATTTTGAGGGGGGTATCCCTATAGACTCCCATTCATTCTGCACTAGCCCGCGAGCACCCTCACATGGACAAAGACGTGTTCCAAGAACCAGAAGTTACACAAGTTACACTTCTCTCCATATCAAACATTCTGTGACGCAGTTAACGGTAGCCTGTGTGTTGCTGGTCACTTGCTGCTCTCCTTTTACTTTAGACTTTATAAAAAGTCTGAATACTAAACAGGGGACAGATCTGTTTGTCAGTAAGTGGCTACAGGATGATGACAGATAATGCGTTAGAGTAGCATATCTTGTAATGTGAAGAAGTCACCAGTTAAACCGAAACACCAGATCCAGGGATGAAGAGAGGGAGCAGTGAGCTGGAAAATGATTATTGTTTCTCAGTGGTTACTAAACTTTTCCTGGTCAGAAAGGAATGAGCAGAAATGTAAGTAGTTTGATTTTCTTTTCATATTTAGAATAATACAGATATAAAATCACTGTCAAATAGAAACTTCTGAGGGTGGATGTTGTCATTACGGCAAGACCATTTGGAATTATTTACTTATTGTAAGTGGAAGTCACTTTGCCCTTGATATGATATATTTATACTCTGGAGAATATCAGTTTTATAGTACTTTTATAATATTTTTGGAATGTAGCAGACACCCCCCCCCCCATTTTGTAATTGCAATATTTAATTTTGCAATATTTAATTTATGTTTATTTTTGTCATGGTAAAAGTTACATTTTATGTTTTGGCTCTTGAGTTAAGTTCACAATAAAATGAAAAACGAAATGGCAACCACTTGATTTTTTGAAGATTAGTGGTCAGAAAATTATTCATTAGCACTATATGTATTGTATATGTGTATGTAGCAGCCACACAGTCATGCCATTTACTTGCTGGAAGGTGGTGCTCAGTGAACCATCAGATCAGCATTTTTCTTTTATGCTTCCAACAACTTTGGGACAATGTTCTGTGTGTATGACACTGAAGTCAAACCCGTCATTTGCTAGCTTGAACTGGCATCTCATTTGACCTGCTGATGAGAAGTGCCACAGGCTGTGTCACTGCCATTGACCTGAACCACACCATGCCTGCATCTACTGACCTACTTCTGGAGTCTGCTTGCGCATCATAACAGCTGTGTCATTTTAGACCACATACAGTAAATACTCAGGGACTACCACTGCCAGTTTTTGAGAGGTTTGAGATTCTATAGTTTTGCAAAAATAAAGTAAAATAAAACAAAAAAACAATAAGAAATGTATGCTACATGTATAGCAATAATTTGTATTTAAATGTAATATATGAATATATGTAATATATGATCAGAATCAACAACTGACTGACTTGTGGATGTACTGATATTGAGTGTATTGATGTAATGACCAACAATTATTAATCAAATATGTAGCCAATTTAATCTGATCTGAGTTTAATTGTGAGATCAACCATTCTTCGTATCTGAAGGCATTTTGGGAACGTGGTCAAGTATTAAAAAATAGCCCATCTGCATTATTGAATTCACGTACCAACTACCTGCACCCTTCATCTGTTAGGAAATACAGAGGAAACTATGAATTCAGATGCATGTAGTATGGCTGGTACAAGAATGGCATCCAGCTTATACATCTAACTCTTGTTCTATAGAGAGAGAGTTGGAGGTGAGCCAGGGCCTAAAGAGGCTGTGATCACAGGCAGCAGCGAGAAAATACATAGGAGAGATCTATTTCACTGGTATGTGAAACACAAAGGCTGGGTCACAGCAACAGCATGGGGTGTGTTTTAGTTCCCCCCTCCTACACACTTGTGCATTAAATATGATTCAACAATCACACTCTCCAGTGACCCTCAGAACCCTCACTTCCCACCCTCCAACTGAACATTTCCTGGGGAATTCCGACCAGGAATGTATTCCTGATGGAAGGAAAATCACTTTCTAATCAACAGTGCAGATATACAGTTGAGGCCTTGTCTCAAACAATTGCTCATTCTCAACACTTAACAAGTTGTAGATCAAAATACTTGCTTACTTGTTATTTATGGAACAGCTTGAGGACTGCAAAATTTGCATGAGCGCTGACTAAAAGCCCTTCACGACAAGGCCATGTTTGAGTCTTGTGACTCCCAGAGAATTAGACAGTGAGCTGAGAGTGTGAACTAGTTGTAACAGCAGAGATATCCTTAATAGCTTCCCATAATTCACAATAACTGTGGCGATAGCCTCTTCAGTAGTTGGCAGTGAGTAGGAAAAAGGCACCATTTAAAAAGTGCTTGGTTTTAATTACCACTGCAAGCTGAAATTGTAGTATTGAATGTTCCCCAAGCTTACACAAGAGGTAATAATGAAAGCTGAAGCTGATGGCTTTTTTTGTTGTATGTGAAATTGTTTTTATTTCTTTGGTCAAGGGCTAACAAACTGGCTAACACTGCTCTTAGTGTATAACCTTGGGTCTTGTGAATAGCATCTAGTATTATGTTTAGTGGAACAGAAAACCTTTATCAGTTGCCGCTGGCAGTTGCATGCTGCATGTGAGCTTGTGACATTGGTGGTGCTGTGATCTAATTATATCTGTTTACTGTGTTGTTGAAAAGTGTATAGTGTTCACCATAGATGCTCAAAACTTGAAAGGTCTCTTACTCCATTTAAAACCTGAGCAAGCAAACTGCTCACATAGTGAACCAACAGGTGCACTGTACCACTGCTGAGATTTACATAGCTTCACTACTTCCACAGAATGAGATTTCTCAATGTGTAGTGTTATTTGTTCTTACTAGTGCAAACACTGTGACCATACATGGACACAAAAACAAACACATACAGTATATGCACACTCAATGAGCAAATCTTTTACGGGTAGTCTAAACACGAATACATTAATCCTACAGACAATCCAGCTCAATTCCATAATGAGAAAAAAGTAATTACTATTCCTAAAACCTTACCAGCACTAGGTAATCTCAGGATTATTTTCCATTGGCACATTCTGCCAATCTCCCTATTTGAAAGTATGCTGGAATAAGTACAGATTGAAAAAATGTGCAAATTGTCATCTTAGTTATTATGAAGATTGTTGATAAAGTGCCAAAGATAAATGAAAACATGCTAGAATTAATGTTTGTCAGATGAATTTCATAGCTTTGGTATTTCTATGAGGATTGTGCAATTTGCTGCAAGTCTATATAATTTAGAAACACTGGGTGTATGGAGTGTACACTGAACATGTCAAACCAATAAACAGCCATCTAGCATTCACTGGTATGGAAAGATCCTTAGAAGAAATGAATTGTGTAACATAAAACATGGAAAATGGAAAAAAAAAAAAAAAAACTGTTCTGCATCAGATCTATCTTGAATATGCTTCCGAGGAGCTCACATACCCTTTCCGTAGTGTGGGTGGAGGATGCTTTTTTTTTCCATGTACTCACACTTGTGCCGTACAGTACCACCAGGGAGTGCATTTTTAGAATGGGTACTCCCAGATGAAATATAGCCTCTAGCACTGTCAGAGGTTTACTGTATAAAGCTATCCAGAATAACAGCTGTATCATTTTGATAGAGTTTGATTTTGTGGTTACATCACTAAGATAAAACATGTCACTCTCTCCAGCATTAGTTCAATACCCCCTTTATGAGTATCCTTCAATTGACCCTTGATATCCAAGATGTCTCTCATCGTAAAGACTCAGCTGCTCTGTACTGTAAGAGGGAGTTATTTTTCTCAAATAGTTGACCACAATAGTCACAAATATGGAAAGAGGTGGATGCACAGTAGATGTAGCTAATATGAGTAAGCCCAACACATCTGTTCCACTAACAGAAATGGATCTAATACTAACCATGAAAAGGATATGTGGGGATTTTACTGTGTGGTCCCACACCACACAGTCACTCTAACATCTTTGCATGTGTGAAACCACCATATGCACAGCTCATTAAACATCTCACCAGGGCAGCGCATTTAAGCAGCTGTATGAGGCAGCAGGGTTAAGAACACATGCCCTTCAATCAGAAGATGTCTGTCCTCTCCCCTCTGCCCCATTGTAGCATGTGCCCCAGACCTCTGCAGGATAAGATATATAAGAATTTTCCGACTGTAATTCTTTAAAAAATATTTTTATGAATCATTAGAAAGAAGGATTAGTGGGCTTGGAAGCTCAGTTTTAACAAACTTGAGCATACAGACCATCCTTTGCCCATATTTTTGGTGACCTACAATACTGTAAGTCACTAGAGGTTACATCCATGCACAGCCTGGCACTGTCAATGTCAGCTTTGATGTTGAGACGATCCAGATAACATTCAGGTCAAGTCCACGTTACTGTACAGCACATTTCTTTGCAGGGCAGGGAGGATGCTGGAGCTGGACAGCATTAGTTGCCTATAGACTACTTCAGGGAACGAAATTCGTCAAGTCTACACATTTGACATCGCTGAACAAGTAGGTCAGCGAAATATGATGACTTATCTATCAATGTCAAAAGCAGCCATAGCCACATATTAGGCGAAAAAATAGATTTGACATGCTTGTAACAGGCTAACGCACCAGATGAATCAAATCGACTGATGTTACATCCAAAGAAGGGCAGGGAGATGGTAGGGTGAAAACACATTACACAAATCATGAGAATAGGTCGCCTGCAGGCGGTTAATATGAAATGTTTACAGCGCTTCTGCTGAGCCAACATCGAGCGGTCCACCACCCCTGTAGTGTGAGCCCGTTTTGGGAGAAACGGCACATTGAACAACCGCGCCAGGCTGTAGGACACACAGGAAAACATGCAATAAAAACGAAGGTGAAATCCTACCTGATGCCTGTCACACGTTATTGCATGCGAGCTGACTTGGATTTGATGTAGGCTAGGCGATACACACTGCAAGCGGGTCAGCTCAGCCTGCCTGCCTGCCTGGCTGCCTCCTCCACGGCATCAAGCCCCTCCTCGTTTATCGTACAGTGGAGAGAGATGGGGAAAAAAAAGCGACTACATCTATGCGCCGAAAAAAGGAAGCAGCGTCACACTCAACCATGGCTCGCTGACAATCACATTGTAGAGATGTAGCCAGATCAGGATAGGCATAGGCGCAAGACTACTGATTTTGATGACGAACCCTGTGATATTATGCAGATCATACAGCCATGGCGATTTTAATAAATTCGTACATGTGGTCAGTGAAGTGTATCTGCCAAATGGATGCCAGTAGACCAGCAACTAGCGAGGGGTAAGCTCTTATCTGTGCTGGCTCACGGTAAATGATATTGAAACCAGCATACATAACATAACCATGTAATTCTTGTCTTGCAATCGACACACACACATACACACAGCCCTCTTTATATTCCAAAATGCACCTTAATTCAATGTGAAAAATATCATTCTGCTAGAATTTAGCAGTTCTGGAGAATAATTACATTATATTTAATGTTTAGGCAAACCTCTCTATCGTCGCTGTTGTCTTGTAAACTGAACATATACTGCCCCCCAATGGAGATGAAGGCATCCAGGCAAATACATGCACGTCAAAAAGGTGACAGGTGTTTATTATTTTATTTTATCATTATTTATCAATATGCATCACTAATTAGTTCATACATTCATATATTATAAGATTACTTGTGTCCCTGGTCTGCATTTGACTAGCAATTTTTTTTTGGAAAACAATTCTGAGAAGTTCCCTTTCCTGGTATTAGTACTAATTCTGTCCTCACATCTGTCTGCACATCCTTCTGTCCTTTTAAAACCTGGTTACATGTGGTAACCAAGTTACTCCACTTGAACGTTGGTCTGTGCATGGTTGCTCTTTTTAAAATGAAACTTACTCCCTAGTTTTGCAAACTGAAAACCAAAGAAAGAAAAAAGGTCCATCAAAGGGACACAAACATTTTCAAACATACAAAAACTGGCCAAAAAAAGAAAAAGAAAAGAAAGACTTTTTGTCAGTAGCACTGCGTGAGTCTTTCATTTTAGTTCAGATGATTTGATTTCATGTGATTTAATTTCACTCTTCTTTATTTGGAAGGGAAGAGGTGGATTGCACATGTGGGAGATTGGGGGTGGAGGTGTCTTGTGTACATTATACAGTGTACAGTGCATACACAGGGCATACCACAAATTCCACTTTCTGCCATGCATTTATAACCCATGTATAGGGCTGCTTCTTATCTCGCCACAAGAGGGTGACATATCGTTTCAATAAAGTTATATGACCTAAGAAGCCATATTCAGTGGAACAACAGTACAAACAAAACAGTGTTCTCATTGTTCTTCTTTAACAAGGATGTTGACTTTTAAGAAAGCTCTCATGCAATAAAGACATAATATGTTCTGCCCTACCAATACAGTTCTTCACTAAGGGCAAAGTGCCTGTTGATGAATAGTTACACTTTTTAGTTTAGGTGTGTTTGTATTGGATTGTATAGTTATATGTACAGGAATACTATTGAATTTAAGGACAGGTTTAGATATCAAAACTATGAATATGAAAAAGACAGACGCAAGAAAGCTCAGGTCTGCATCCTGTTAAAAGCAGCCTTCGATGCATTCCAAGGATTTATGTGTGAGTAAAAGGTAAACAATATAACAACTAGCATGTATATTTTAGCACATTTATATATAATGCATTCTCAGTTATTTTAATTACTGCAGCAATAATGAACACATTCCCTCAGAGCCACATGCTCTTTCATCAGTATACATTCAAAATCAAATTGTCCAGATATCACTTGGTGCCCCAACAGGGTGCAACTTAAAATGTCATGTAAAAAGCATTCTATAGATAGCAAACTATATTATTGGGCATGTATAGCCCATATCCTAAAGTATGTATTCAATTTTCCAGGTAATTTAATAACGCAACAAAACATATAAATGCCTTCTAAAAGTAGATTTTCATATTGTATTCAATATGAGTGCAATAACGCATCATATCACACTCAAGGATATAATGAATGTATGCAAGTATATATATAATTGACAATATTATTGTGTTAAAGCTAACTAACACTGTAGTCATTGCCATTGCAACCTAATAAGTAGAAAATTCCATTTAGATGTTTTCACTAATAAGGACTTCAACTGTAAGATATTAGCCATTTTTGGACTGAAATTGACCTGTAACTCTTATAAACTTAGGAAACCAGGGGCCAGCCACTAAAGGTCATGGTTCTAAAAGTTCAGAATTAATCTTATCAAATTGCCTTGCTTCTTCTCACAGAACAAGAACACACCATCTGATTTAAATTTATGGAAAAACAAACATGTGAATTAAAAGCCTGCCAGCTGTTTAAAAAACAACTGTTCACTTTTCAAAGTAGTAAGCTTATCTTGCTGCTACAGGGGCATTGAGCTCTGTTGTGGTTTGGATATTTCCATGGGAACAAGTGGCCAAGGAAAAAGGGAGGAACCAGTTAAAGCAGCACAGGGGGCGTGTGTTAGAGTCATTGGTTTCCTGCTTAATGTACACTGCCTGCGTCTCTCAAACTGCCACAGAAGTGTTGGTCTTGACAAGAGAGAACCTGCATCTGTTGTCTCAGGATTTCTCACAACACCCTGATCTTTTAGCTGGAGCTTACAGTCTACCCTGTCCAGGAAAATCTTGTGGATTATCCATATCTTCATAACACAAGGTAAGAAAATCTTCCTGCAAAATTAATGATTTTAGATATGATGAGACAAAGCTTTTTATAGACTTGTGTGTTAGATTTCAGGGGACAGTGCGGCCATTGACAAGTGCACCGTTTTTATTTTACAGAGTTTCCAAATTTCTACCCATGTGGGTGGTGGAGAAGATCCTTGTGTCAATGGAGAGCTCTAACCTATCTATCCCATCATCAGAATTCAGCTTTAAAATTGGCGACTTAATCTTTGGAGAAAAAACTGACAAAGCTAAAAGAGTTTCATTATGTCCAAATGTCATCACCCCTGACAACATCCCAGAGTTCTGTATCCCCCCAACAATCCCATCCCTGCAGGAGACTAAGAATATGGACCAGAGCAGAGCTACCCGTGCTATTAAATTGTCTCCCTGTGAGAGGGATAGCACTGAAACAGAGGTGACACGCCACGAGCCACTAAACCCACACATTATCCAGGTGGAGAGTGTGGATGAGAGCCCCTATGATGGCTGCAGTGATGAGGAAACAACAAATGCAGATCCTCAGAGCCAGGCTGCCTTATCTCTTCCGCACCTGGCCAAAGCTCAGACCTGCTACGGCTTTTGCACCTTACTGGAGAGCCCCCACACCAGGAGGAAGGAGTCTCTCTTTCACTCTGATCCTGGCTGCTCTCCACTACTGTTGCCCAGGAGTCGATCCAGTATGTGCTCCAAAGTCTCCCCTTCTACCTCCCCCTCCTCCTCCCCTTCATCCTTCAGCCTTAATACCCTGACCTCCAGACTTTCCCCAAGAGGCTACACCCTGAACTGGCAGGCCACTCTGGACAGCGATACAACTTCTTCTACTGAATCTTCTCCTTTCAGCTCGCCCCTGCTGACCAGGTGCCCTGCCAAGTCTTCCCTCTTCAAAGCACTGAGCCATGAACTGCTTTTGTCAAGGAACATGAGGAAGGCAATGGTGTCCAGGAACAATTCCCTATCCACAGATGAAGGCAGCTCCACAGACAACAGCCCAAATGTCATGAGGAGGGCATCAGAAGGGTTAGCTGAAGGCCTGCCCAGCAGCTACAGCCTGGCACCACCAACCATCTTCCCCACAGACTTGACTCTACACAGAGAGAGGGTAATGAAGGAGAGAATGGTACCCATAGGGAAAGATGGCAGCCTGAGACTCTCAGCAGAGTACTGTCCAGATAACCAAAGACTACGGGTTCGCCTGATCAGTGCTGAAGGCCTCTATCCTCTCTCTGTAGACCCTAAGATTATCAACTGCAGTATCAGCCTCTCTTTGGTTCCTGGAAAAGTCCAGAAGCAACGCAGCACAGTCATCAGAAAGAGTCGTAATCCGATCTTCAACGAGGATTTCTTCTTTGATGGTATCTCAGAGGAAGACCTTAGCCAGCGGTCTCTTCGCTTTAAAGTGGTGAACAAAATGTCCACCCTGAAAAGAGACTATCTCCTAGGTGATTGTGATTTGCCTCTTTCTAGCATTGTAACATTATGAACCTGAGAACTTCCTTATCTGTTTATTTATCTATTAAAGTATTTATTTTCATTTTTGTATTGTAAAATTAAGATTTTATAATAAATTAAATTATGGAAAATACTGATGTTGTTTGTCTTTATTATATTTCAGCCTAAGACTTTATGCTTATATGGTTACACTATATTGTCATAAATTGTATCTGCACAGAATAACAAGAATAATACATCTGATTTTCTCAATATTCATTTTTAGAATAAAATTAACATGATAAAATGAATATAAGAAAAAACAGACGCACAGCCAGAAAAAGCTCTATTCTCACCTCATAATTGTTTAAAAACAAGCACAAAAATGTTAACAAAATTATTTACAGCTTTTTTTGTAATGAGATGTTTTAATGTTGACTGCAGCATCAGTTAGTATGAGACAACCACTGTCTCGTATTTCTCCTAAGCCTGTTGTTTTCTTCCTGACCTTTCCAGTGATTAAAAATATCACTAGAAACCAGAAACCTCACAGGGTATTTTTTTTAAACTATTGAGTATGCATAATTTTAATCAGTGCACTGCTTGTTCTTTACAATGACATGGGACACTTAACACTGTTATATTCCATGAAAACTTAATTAAAACTGAGCAGTCTACCTTCTACAAATTAAATTGTATGTACATTTTGTAAACCATGGCAGTGTTGTATATTTATCAGCAACACCTGCAAGTAGTTTGCAAAGATGATCAAACAGTTAAATAATAATCTCTTTGACTAGACATTATAATGTACTATATACATACAGCTGTTAATGAAAATATCACTTAGGTGTGGAGTTTGAAAATAAAGAAGGTAGCCAATAAAACTAATAAAATATATATTTCTGAGAAGATTGTACTATTCAGCATTTAAAGTATGAACTCAGTTTGGCTTCTTTTCAAACAGAGCCTAACATATATTTACAGTATGATAAAGAAGGAAGTATTACTATATGCAATATACATATATGTTTACTCAACTGAACAGAGCGGTGGCTCTAAATGTAGCCCCATAGTATATCCTGCTGCTTTCAGCTATTAAAGACCTGCCATAAAAGCACCTGTTGCCACTATACTGTAGCTCCTAGTTAAAGATTGATAGATTTCTCAGAGTTTGGAAATACTCTGGCTGACTGACAACTATGTTATACAGTACATGAAAAACAACATATAGTAATGTTAATAATAGTATAAACAGTATATTGCTGCACCAGCTATAATAATAATAATCTGTAGGGAGCGGTTATAAGTTCAATGGCAGTAATGACGTATGCTTTATAATGCAAATATTTTACTGGATTTACAGTTTGGATTGTGCCACTGAGAAAAGCCTTTAGACAAATATAGCCCATGATCCACTTAAGGGTTGAACGACAGATTCAGCGTAGCCACAAAGACCTGCAATCGCCTCTCAGTTATTTTGATGTAAATAAGGGTTTTTGTGTTACTACAATTCATTTCCTAATACATGGGCTCTTGTGCTATTGTAATAAACAGATGCATCTCATTTCTGACAAAGAAACCTATAAATATCCAACACAGACAACCTACATTTTTCAACAATAGCTCTTTGCACAGGATGTGTTACCAGATCCTGTGAGGAGGCTGATATTGTTGGACACCATTGTATTGAGTGTTGACTCAGCTGTAAAATACTCTGTAATAAATGTGAATTACCCGTGATTCCTTTTGCTGGTCAACCACTGATAGGATTTGACGGGATGTCCGCTGATCTATCTTCATTCAGAAGAGCAGTAGCATTGGTTTTATATAGTATGCTAGTTATAGGTGCATCTACACCAAACTACTCACTTTCCAACAGCACCAAATATAAGCAGCAATGGTACATTTTATATATAATGCTATTTCAACATAACATTTTTAACACAAAATAACTAATTTGTGCTGTTATTACAATATGAACTGTGTTTTGTACTTCTATCTGATTACTAGAAGTGATTTTATATTATCTGTAGGAAACATCTGTCTGCCTGAGAGCAGTGCATCATGAATGTAAATGCACAACAGGGGAAGTACACTGGCTTAATCTTGAGTGTCTGAAAATAGTTGCCTGGTTACCTTCGTTCACCTGGATGCCTTTGCCCGGCTAATGCACGTTTACAATTTCAAAGTAATGAGCTGGAATCGACAACAACTACATTTAGACATTTTATAGCCATACTTCCAATATTTTGAGCAAACTTCTCCCACTCAGCTCCCTATTTGCTGTAAGACCAATTACATACTGTTTCCTAGTTTCTTGACATGATGTTTTCATACCAAGAAATGGAAACTACCCCCTTCCTCTGCTATATCTCACTGGTCTGTTTTTATTTCCAATATCAATTCTTTGGCCAGATCTGTTTCCTTATCTCATCTTCTGTTTTTCCAGACACTTAAATTGTGCCAAAACACATAAAATACAGCTTAAAATATAACTACGCACATGTTTAACTAATGTAGTCATCAGGTTCTTTTACTCTACCTTTTTATGTTCTCAGGCTGAGAACTGCTTTAGACTTGTGATGAAGGTCTGTGAAGCCTCTCTTGTATGAGATTTGTTATCCTCCACTTCATCCATCACATGCACACATCACCAGTGAAAATAGCCATCAGCTGTTGGTCCGATACCATGAAGTTGTTGGGACGAAGCAATATGATGTCTGCCAATAGGAATAGTGAGTTACATTTGGAAAGTTGATAACAATAGGTGTTTACTTAACTGAATGCACACAGATGATTAAGGGACTATTAATCACCAAACTCACTTTTTTTCCTTTTTTTTTTTAAAGGGGGTCAATAGCATTATATAATCTTGCTCCAAGATCAAGCTGTTCAACAGCCACATCAGACCTTCAATAACAGTGCTAAACAAATGGCTTAATTAAGAGGGACCAAAATATTCCATTATGTCATTAGTTGTGCCCTGAGAGATTGCTGTTTCAGGGCCATGACATCACTGTTTATGGCTCACTCTTCAAATTGGTAAACACAGCCACCAGATTAGTGGAAGTACTCTAGCAACCACCATACAACTAATTTTGAGTGCGTCATTAGTTTATGTAAAGACATGTAAGAGAAGATGTCACCTACCTGACTCAAGGCAGATAGACAGACACACACACAAATGTGATTGTGATGCCTGATGAATGACCTAATACTTGTGTGTTGAGGCTATTGGTAGAACCAGAGGAAAAAAAGACGACTTTATGGTTTGATTGCTCAGAGTATTTGATTTGACTAAATATATCCTACTTTATTGACATTTCCAGTATCACAGTGACCAGGTCATTCATTTTGCTTCTGTCTTGTCAGTTCCAGTCTCTATTTGATAATGTCACAAAATCAACTTGATGTAACTGCCTAACATATTGTTATCTGTATAGACATTCACAGTTTGTGATAAGGCTGAGAACAAATCATGCTGTATCTGCACGTAGCAGACTCATCACTTAGCTTGTGCACCTGCTTTGTGTTACACCACCCACTCAATCACCTCAGGCACTGTATGGAACTGAGTCCAAGCGTGACCTGTTTGGTACATAACAACCAAACAAAATGTAGGTGGGACTTCCTCACATTTGATCACTTACATAAACATAATCAAGGTATTTGAACTCACTCAACCCTGCACTATTTTGTAGGTCCTGAAACTCAGCGAGGCCTTCTGAGCACTGTGGTCTGACTTGTGTAAGCAATTACTCAAAACTTGGTTTCTTCATAATCAGTAAAAATAGGAGACTAATAATATCTCACCCTGATTCCTTGTGTACTAGAGTGTGTGTTTGTTTCTCAGTTACCCCCAGTGACAAGTGTGATCACACTTGGGAACAGACACGTGCTGATGGGATGGATAATTGCATTAAAACAATCAGGGCAGGGCTTACACAATATTGTCTGAATAACCATTACACAGTTAAGCAAACAGTCTGTCATGACACAGGTCATGTGACTGGTAGGGTGTGCTTGGTGTTATGGATGATGTGTTTGATTAATGCTGAATTTGGATCTTAAATCATGTTTGAATCTCTTTACTTACATACATACTAAATACTATAAAATATTACAAAGAGTTTCTTGTGCAGTTACTCTTAAAAAGATTGTGATAACAGAGAAACAACTATAAACTCGAGGTAAAATAAAATGTGCAAGATAACATGTACAGATGACACACTCTTCCTGCCTGTCTTTCTGTGTTTTTCCTCTTCTAATAGTGCCTTCCACTCCCATGGCAACGAGGCCCAGCTCCAGGGGAAACCATGGAGATCCTGCCTTTCATGTGTGAGATGCTTTTATTTCGACACATAAGTTGATAGAGGCTGTCCCTGTCTGTTTGATTCAGATGCATCTCAGCTTCAGTCATGCTGCTGCTTGTATCCAAAGCCAGCTCTCAATAGATGCTTCTTGTATCTAAAATGAAATGTTAGGTGAAAATGGAATATGGGTTATGCCTTATGCTCCGCATCATTCTGAAACAAACAGACATATATAATTATAGCTACTTTGTGTGTGTAGATAGAAACACATTTAAAATAAAGTTAATGATTTGATAAAGGAAGTTAATCCAAAGTACTTGGAGAAAAAATAGTTAACTGTGCTATCCTTTAACTAACAGGGCCTGTAATTCACATGTTGTCCTTACAAAATACAGGACACTTAATTATTAAGCTTTTATGAACATATTTAAAGGTGTCATATGATTTCAAATTGATATTGCCTTTCAAAGTTCCCCCTATAGTTTGACACTCATATGAGTATGATCATTATTTACTGGTATGTTTTGTCTGCCAAGTCTAGTCATGTGGTGCTTGATCAGGTTCCATGAGAGGCAAAGCAGTAAGACACATTTAGGTCTGTCACTGTAACTGTCCTACTTATTATGATCCACTTAGACAGCCAACATCCAAACCGCAGAAGGGCGTCATAGTCCTGATTGCCTTGACTTTGTTTGTCCTTGTCTTTGAGGTATTGTAAAAGTTACAGGTTGCAAAGCCAAACGTTTATTTGCACAAGGTCAATTTGTGGTCTCACACTGTGTTATTTCTCAACTTAACTGTCATAATTTATGGGAGTGATCCAATGTCATGGTAGTTTCACAAACACTAAACTTATTAAATTGCCATTTTCATTATAAAGACCCAGAGAAACAGACAGGAGGCTATTTCATATGATGCACATTCTCTTCTGCTAGCATTGTGAAATTAATTAAGAAATCTATTTATTTGATTTCAAGGGACTATAGTGTACTAAGCCATGAAAATACAATCCAGCTCAACTTTTACCAGCATTATTAAGTGACTAAAATCTATAGGTCACTAGCAAGGGCACCTTATCCACCTTATTCTGGAATGCTCTACACTAGAAATGATTATGGATGTGACTTCCAGTGAGACCGTGGAAGTCGTAATAAATGGGAATAAACGCGGATGGGGTTTATTAAGAGTAATTGATCAGAAGAACTATCTTTATGATTATAATTATTATATTAATTTATTAAAACGACGTAATTACCATGAATTTAAAAGAATAATCCACCAAAAAAATGAAATTCAGTCA
>JANJYQ010120961.1:0-15259 GCA_024605255.1 Rastrelliger kanagurta | reverse complement strand
TCCCTATTGTGGGACTAATAAAGGAATATTTTATAAGACTACATCAGCACAGGGATTAAAACTCGTACCTGACATCCAGCTTTTTCCAGCATCTGAGCGTAGCGGACCGTCTTCTCAATATCTTTGAACACACGGATCTTACACGTGATCGGCACAGAGAGCTTCTCATTGGCTTCTTTCACTGTGATATTAATGAGGAGAATTTTAGGTTGTTTGACATGCTTGGGACAAAAGAGAAAAAAAAAAGCTCAAAGCTGTGAGAAATGCGACACACAGATAGAAAATAGTGAAATTAGAGATTTTAAACACAAACTTACCCATTTTCTCTAACAGCTCCCATTCATCTTGTAGGAAAACTCCATAGTGGCCTTAAAAACAAGAAACAAGGTTAGACTTTCTTTCACCCTGACATTAGTCTTTTTACTGAAACAACCAGGAAGAATCATAAAGGTCAAATACCCAGAGCGACAAAAGAGAGTGTGTGTGTGTGTGTGTGTGTGTGTGTGTGTGTATACCTCTCTTAGCAATCATTTGGGGACAGCCCAGGTTGAGGTCAATGGCGTCACAGTAGTCCTGAGCTAGCAGCGCCGCCTTAATGAACACGGCTGGATCATTGGCGCAAAACTGACACACAAGAAAAGCAACAGCTGTGATGACTGCACATATTTTTTTTTTAAAAAAAACACCAGCTGTTTTTTTTTTTTTTTTTTTTTTAAGTAACAACCTTTCAGTGGTCTATCCTCACCTGCGTGATCAGAGGTCTGTCCTCCTGACACACCTCATTGTAGAGGTTCTCTCTCCTGTAGTTGGCATCGCGAACAAACACCTGAGCGTGCAGCATGGGAGTGTAACAGAGGTGAGCCCCGTGGCGGCGGCTCAGCAGGCGCCACGCCAGCTCGCTCTGGTCCACCATAGGCGCCACCACATAGGAAGCTCCCTTCAGGGTCTGCCTCCAGAACTCAAAGCCCTGGAGTTTGGCCATGGCAGGGGACTTCACACACAGGAGGGAGGACAGAACGATGGTTGTTAGGTATTATTACTGACTGAGTCACACGTAGCATCACATAGAAACACATCTAAAAAACAAATATGTTTATAAATTATATGCATCATTTATCTTCTTTTATTATACTCATTCATTCAATTCAGTTTAATTAATATCTTACTGTTGTACTATAATCTATTTTTTATTGTTTGTATATTTTATTTTCTTAACTGCCCATCTTTTATTGTTTTATTGTTTGTTGTTCTTTGAATTGCATTTCATTTGTATGCATATGTAAATAAAGTTTGATTGATAACTGATATACTTTACCACCCTGACACAATCCTTCTCTCTCCAGCTTTTAACTTATTATTTGTTACAAACACAACTAAGAGCAGTGTGTTAGCTTCAAACCAGCAGTCAACACCAGAGGTTAATATTGTTTAACACTAGAGCCTGACTAATGCTGGATTTTAGGTCCGGCGCTGATAACGATATTAGATAATAACAAAAATTCTGATATCTATTTACTACCGTATAATCTTAATGTAAACATAAAATACATATGTTTTACAATGTGGTTATCAAACATGACATCAGTGCACTCAAACAGTCAACTTCACTGGCAAGTTAATATTTCTAAATTACTATAAATAATAAAACACAACAACAAAAACATATGTAAGATACATATATCATAAATTTGAATTAAGAAAAATATAAAATGTTGCTTATGTAACTTTAAAAACATATCAGTAACATATATAACAACACATATTGGACAACATATATGTCAGTACTGATATATCAATGATTGGACAATATCGGCTAACTGATATATCGGTCTGGCTCTTTTGTAACACTGAGCTGATTCAGCATTTTAAAGATGTTAAATATTTTTAACAGAGCAAACGTGACTTGCTAGTGCGCAGACTTGACTGACATGTGTTGAACTGGTCAAAACTATCTGACATTCAAATGTTGTAGCTTAGCAACATTTCCACTTGTATCCAAAGGAACTAAAAGCTACCATTTTGTAGTTTTCAAACCTTTTCATGTTTCCTTCTCTAACGCCAGCCTAAGCATTTATTAACATATACTGACTAATGATCTCTGTGCTGTTACTGTCCCAGTCAGTTAGCTGGCAAAGCTAAGTGTGCTCAGTTACACAACTGTAACGACTTAATACAGGAAACATATCACAGGTATGTCTCTGGGTCAGCGTCATGCACTGTCTGCTCATGTACTAACTGTACTTGTCATGAAATAGTGAACTAGTTTGTTGTTTCACCTGTTTTACTGTGAGCTTTTGGAGAGGATTCCTGGCGCAGCACTTTCCAACAATGTGTAACAGTCAAATAGCACCGGCGTGACACATTTTTCGCTATTTCCGCTCTGTTTCTGCTTCTCCTTCTTGATGATGGTTGGTTGCTACTTCAGTTGGTGTAATATCGCCCCCTTCTGTTGCGGTGTAAAATCGTTCAGTCGGTTTTAAAGTTTTTAACCTGCTTTCTTGCTGTAATCATTCCTCCTGTTCATACTGACCATTAGAAGATCCCTTTATAATGACCTTAAAATGGAAGTGAGGGACGAAAAAGTTCACAGTTCCCTTTCTGTCTAAAAATATGTTGAAAAGTTGATGTGAAGCTAATATGAATCTTCTAGCTTTGTCCAAATTAGTCAAATCTTCATCTTCTATGTTTCAAAGTTAGTCTTTTTAGAGCCAAGGTCCCTCTTTTTGTTCCTATACTTCCACTACAGCTCAACAGGGAAACACTAAGAGGGAATGTTGATGCTAAAAAGACTGTAAATGTGTCAGATATCCACTTGATATGACTAAATCACACTGATGAAAACTCATATAAGCTTCACATCTACTTTTAAATGACCATGTGGACACACTGTGAATGTTGTCCTCCATCACTTTACACTGAAAGCACATTTGAAGGAGATCTTTAGTTAGAATGAACAGAAGCTTACAGAAAGGAAAACCTCTTTACTGTTCATATGGACACCTGACTGCTGGTTTAAAACATTTGAAAGATTATGAACTTCTCCTTTAACTCAAAACAAAAATTGAACCATCTGAAATTCTGCATTACAAAATAATCTTGCATAAGTAAATACAGACAATATCAAAAATGGCTAACTACTTTTTTAGGGATTGTTAATTCAGATGTGTTGTTTAAGCAAAATTTTTAATGTTTGGTTAAGGAGGAGTTAGTGAAACGAATTGGGTTGCGTATGTAGAATTTCAACATGCTTGTAAATTTTTTATATGATAAACTTTCATTTTCAAAGTGACTAATAAAAAACGCATTATAACACTCTGAAACATAATGTAGAGGTATAAAGTAGCATGTATCTTAACAGGATCTCACTGCACTGCAATGTGTATGTAGGTTACAGGGTAGGTGTTTTGGTTAAAGGTAGAATGTATCCAACACGTCATCATCTTCATATTTAGTCTTGTAATTATGAAAGTATTTATAAATTCTAACAGATATACCAACTTTATATTATGAATCAAAAGGCCCAGGTGAGTTGATAATATCACTGATAAGAGACACAAACTGACTCTTATAGACTTTTACAAAAGACAAACAGACAGTTGGGTTAAGCTGGACTTTTTCTTTCAGAATAAATATATATTTTCACTCGACAAACACAGACATTAATTTATTTTTTTTAAAAACAGAAACATAAACGGTGGTCGACAGATGTCAGCAACATTCATTTGGAATTCATGATAAGAGGAGAGTGAAAGTAACGACGAGGACATCGCTCCATTTTTACAGTTACAGTAACAGTGAATGTATAAATGTAATCCACTGTAAAAATAAATCCAACATACTGTTAAAGCAGCAGCATGGTTTGTGTGTACACTGAGCTCAGAGGTGAGGTCTACTGTCAACATACTGTACATCTGAACTGTTGCAGCTTATACACACACACACACGCACACACAGACACACACACACACGCACATATACACATAGATTCAAATCACATTGAGTTAAGAAAACAAAACTAAATAAAAGAGCAACATAGTTAGACATGAAAGCACAATGATCTGTAACATCTAGACATAAAATACCAAATATAGGCTAATATTTAATGTCCGGTCATATAAAAGCATTAAAAAATAGAATAATTTTTTTTTTTTTAGCCAGCAGTTATTGCAGATGGATTGTTTAAGACACACATCATTGTTTTGGTAAGCTGTCCTACTAACCAGAGTCCCGTCAACTGATAAAATCATGCCTCTTTCCTAAACTGGGTGTGACTCCACATGGAATCCCAAAACTGTTCTTCATTACAAGATACATCCGTTACCATGGATACTAATAGATGCATTGCTCACCCAGCTGCTCTTTCCTTGCAAATGCACCCCCCCCCCCGCCCTTCTCAATGACAGTGACTATCTTAGAGACAAAGTCATTTTCTCTTTTTATTTGAATCTTCGTACGCTCTGATTTTTAAACCTAACGTAAAAAGGCATTACCAGGAAAATATAGTGAAATAATATAATTAACTTAAATGTGTTTGATGTTTTCTTTTTTTTTCAAGCTATGATTTGACTAAGATTTAAGAGCCCACGTGTATGCTCTAATCTCAGTTGTGTATTCCTGTAAGTACATGGTATCAGCGATATGCAAAAGCTTAAGGTAGGAATATATTGTCGGTAACATTTACATTAGCATTAGTCATCCAGCAGACAAAGAGCAACGTTAGAAAGAAATTAAAATCCAATATTTACTCTCCCTGCTCTGTTTTTAGTTGTACCACTTCCCGAGGGAAATATCTGGCTCTGTAGCTGCCCGGTGCTCCACTGAGTTTACTAGCTTATCTTCTAATTATAATGTAAGTAGTAGTACCTGTTGCTGTTTTGCTGGAAGCAAGGCAGATGAGAGCCGAGAGAGTGAACCAAAGCAGTAAGCGGGGGCCGGACAAACTGAATGACTATAAAGCTGTAGGGAATCACAGCCATTGAATTGGATTGGTTAGTGTAGCTTTAAAGGTGCAGCATGTAGGATTTAGTGGCACCTAGTGGTGAGGTTGAATATTCTTTCCTTAACATCCTTGTTTTTTTAAGATGTAAGGGAATCAATAGAGGTGCAAAAAAAAAAAAAAAATAGAGAGAGAGAGAAAGGTCCTCCCTAGAGTCCATGTTTGGTTTGTCTGTTCTGGACAACTGTAGAAACATAGTGGACTCCATTACAGAGGATCCGCCCCCTATGTATACATAGCTCATTCTAAGGCAATGAAAGCAAACTTATTCCTATTTTCAGGTTATTTAAATATTATTTTCCATCTCTACCAAGCCCATCCCCTTAGATGCCTCTAAATTCTACACACTGCACCTTTAATGGAGGCTTAATAGCTGGACAGTCTACCAAAACTTTGCTATCAGTAATCATGCTATGTCCTGGTAACAGCTCCCGCAGTAATGAGCTGAGTCATCTTAAAGGGAAATTAAATGATTAATTATTAGTTATTTTACAACCTAGGTCTTCATTTCATCACTTCAGCCACCATTCAACCATCTGGTTACATTTTCCAAATAACTTTTTTTAACGAGTGAATTTAAACCAAGCAGACAATAAACCACATTTCACCTTAATATCCTCTTTCACACACGCAAATAGACTACAGAGATTACAAGACATGAAGGCAACATGAGTTTGCAGAAAAAGCATTCTATGGAACAGCTCCGGTCTATTTTTGTCCTACTAGTCTCTCAGGGTTCTTAAAATACTGTACTCTACCAGTTCTTTCGCATTTTTTTCCCTCTTGTCTACTCATAGACCACAATGTGACCTTTTGTATACACATGAGCATCAACAGTCATATTTTTAACCACGTAAAACAAAACTCTAAAAATAACACAAGTACCAGTTTACTGTAATAGATTCATCCAGCAATTTTATATCTTACCGTGTGCTAAATATTGAATCCCTAATGGCAGCTACTGTATAGCCTCACTTGAAACATTTACTTGTGTTCGTTTGGTAAGGAAAGAGTGATTTTTGGGGACCGAAGCAAATTGTCACCACATAAGCTTGATATCAACAGTTAATCACAGTCACATATACATAAAGTGTTCCTAACATGTGTTAAGTGAAAGTGAAACAGCACAGGTGCTTTCAACCAATAGCGTTTTCCTTAGTGTGATATTTAAATATCACATGTCAAACATACATTATGGTAACAATAACAAATATGTTTAAAATATTTTGGACTTTGCTTATAATCCAATGAAAAATCACAAAGCTATCACAAGACCGCCAACATTCTTCGAACTGTAACACTGACACATGTAGCAGCCATTAGCAACCATTAAATACTGATACAACATAAACCACTTTTCACTTTAAACATCTAAGTCTGTGAAAGCTCAGATGATATGAGAAGACACTTTCAGCTTGGATGAAACCATGTACCTTTTAACTTTTTTTCTCACCAAACCTTCTTACACAAGAAACTCTTTAAAACACATTGTAAGAAATAAGCAACATTGTGTATTTAAGGAAGTGGCACTATGTACAATTTTCTCGCTAACAAATGAAAATGAAAATACCAAAATACCAAAACCAACAATATTGTTAAGTCTGTCACTCAATACTGTCTGACTTCCCCGTTGGTTTCTACAGAAGTCGTAAATCTTCCAAAACGTGTATGATCTTGTTTTTAAAAATAGAATTCCTAAAACATCTGGTCATTGTAGTTTTCCGCATGATTTAATATATATGTTCCTTAAATCAACTACATACACCATAGACTGTATATAAATATGGATGTAGTAAGGTGTGGCATCACTTGTTGGTTTATATTGGAGCCATTTGAAGCCCAAAGTTACAGTTTATGTTCGGCGCCATCTTTCCCGTTTGGATCCAGGATTTTTCAAATAAGAATTGCAGGGTGTCGTTTTTCCAGCTCTGGAAACGTACTTACTCGGAACCCCAAGCGCTGCTAACTGAACATATCATCGTCAACTAACATTAAATAAATGTTAACAGCAGCTACTTTAAGTCATTTCAAAAATAACAACAATGACTGACTCAGTATTTCTAGAGAGAGTTGGTATTCTTGTCAGTGATTTTTTGGAGCCAGCATCTAGTGGATATCAGTGGCATTGCACTCCAAGATACTAAGCGACTTCCACATTGAATTCTGCCTCCATGATAGTTGCCACTTAGTGTGACCCTATTGTCTCACAGCGACCAAGCTAGCTAGCATGCTAGTCTGTGTAAGCTGCGTAAGAATAAGTGTTAGTAAGCCTGCTAACTAACTCAGACAGCCACAGTGACTGACTAGTGCTAGCATATTTCCAGTTAGCTAGTGTGCTATCGATTTGCTTACTAATAGTCCTTACCTTACTGTCAGGTTTTAAGCAGTACCATTTGCACTTTCTAGTGTAAAAGGAGTTTAATATGATAAAGTAATTGTTGGTTTTGGTCTTTTCATAGGATTTGTTAGCACTATGAAAAATATATATTTCCAAAATGAATTTCCAAAAAATTTGCTGGTGGCTACATTCAAATAAAACTTGACTCTTGAATGAAACCATATTCACAAGGCAGTGCTGTAACTGTGTTCACTAATGTTTTTTTTTTTTTTACGAATGACAACCACACTTCAACATCTAGTGATATAATATTGCTGACATACATAACTCTTGCTATTTCGTATGGCAGTGACACGGATCAGCTCCTCCCTCTGCAAAGGTCAGACATGAACACCCGAATTAAACACCAAATAATGGGGAAAGCACAACTATCCGCGGTGCTCGTCAATACTTCAAAGATACACTTAATCCTGCTGAACCCTAGTTAAAAAAAGGAATGACTACAGCTTGCAGGTATAATCTCATCCAGTGTTCTCCATCTTTGCTCACAGGCTCGTTTCAGGATTTGTTGCCACATCACCATTTTGTTGAGGCTCTTTCAAAAACCTTTCCACTTCCCGTGAGTCCACCGTTACACTCTCAGGCCTGACCTCCTCTTCTTTATCGGTGACTTTCTCCTCCTCCTCCTCCTTCGAGTCTTTCACCGTCTCCTTCTCTTGTTCTTCTCTCGCTCCTTTCTCCTCTTCGTCATTACCCTCTACAGCTTTACTGCACACCTCTGCCGTAGCACTACTGTCCGCCACGTCCACATTCTCCAGCTTGTCTGCTGGCACCGAAGGTTTGGTTTTGATGAACAGGAAATTACAACTAGCAAGAACCACAGCTGAAAGCACCACCTCACTTCCTGCCAGCAGGAAGACATACATATAATTCTTGGTGGCATCAAGAAGCCGGCCTGGAAAAGTAAAGAGAGACAGAAGGAATCAGATGAGCATGATCATGCTAGTTTACATATGCAAGTAGAAACCACATATGAAGACATATGAAAGATATGAAGACCTATCAACTTGTCTCTGTCTACTTTCTGTAGTAATAAGGCATGAGAAGTAAATTAGGTGCCATGAAGGTTGCTTGGGTTTTGATTACATGTCAGTGAGTCAATACTGAACAACTCAACACTGTAGACATAGATAGATCTTTTTAGTATGGGACTTTAGCCCCGCTACAGAAAATGTGACTGTCCTTGAATTAAATATGGAAATGAAAATCATGAGTGTACTCATAATGAAGAAGACTAAAGGTGGAACACCTTCTGTTCTTAAGTGACTGTACAAGGTTGTCAAGACATTCACATTTGAACACAGCTGTTTTCTTTTGCATATAACCATAACGTGTCTGTTTGTAATCCACCAATCAAAAGGAGGCGGGATCAACCCAGGCTGCAACAAAACATTGTTGAGATATGGGTAGAGTTCACTTCAGTCAAACATGACGACCTTCTCTGCATAGCACGTTTACATGTTTCTCAAGTATAATTCCAGCCTAACATGCAAACCATGAAAGCACAGCATTGCTGTTTCAATAGTGGTTGGGTATTATGTATGTATGTCATCCCCTCATTCTATCTCAATACTTGTCCTTGATATTTGTCAACTACAGATGTCTACACTTCACATGGAGCATGAAGACTAGAGACATTCATCATGGTGTAGGACTATACTAAAACTTTAGCATGAAGCTTATTGTCACTCAGTATTCTGAAATGTATGTTAAAGAACACGTAGATAAAGATTTTAAAAAAGTAAAGAAGTAAATTTTATGTAGTAGTGCTGTCGGTCAGTAGAAACCTACTACTTTAGTTGACTACCTAGTATTTTTATGTGTACAATATAAACATGTTGTAGTTTTGGTACTAACAGACCTGCACCAGGTGGGCCCACCAGCACAGCAATGGCCTCCATCAGCAGGACCAGGCCAATGGCACTGGAGAATTTCTCTGTACCAACTACAGCCATGAGAACCTCAAACTGCAGTGCACCAACCATGCCGTAGGAGACGCCAAAGAAGATGCAATAGACCACTAGAGATGTGTAGCTATTAGCCTGGGAAACAATAGGAAATGCACTTTGAAGGGACAGCAGAATCACTATGTTATAGTTTTATATCAGTTAATTAAATTTTGTCTTTCCAGTTCATAAAGAGGATTCACATACCTGTGACCCAACCAGGTCAGTGATTCCATTGAAGATCATAGCAAAGCTAAAGAGGTAGACGCAACGAGGCCGTACCCATTTCAGTCCGGCGATCACCCCGCATGTGGGCCGTGCAAAAATGTCAATGAAACCCAGGATAGTGAGCAGAAGAGCTGATTTGGTGTCCTCATTGCCCAGCTCTTTAGCATAGCTCACTACAAACACTGGAGGCACAAATAGCCCCAGCACCATGATGGATGCTGCCACAGTGTAGATGATAAAACCTCTGTCTTTGACCACAGAGAAGTCCAACAGTTTGGGTTTGGGCTTTTTTGTCTTTTCCCCCGCCCCCTCTTTGTCCTCTTCTTTGTCTTGTTCCAGGTCCTTGTCCTTGGGGGTTTTGGGGGGGACCAGAGGCTTCATTAATGCACCGCAAACACAGCAGTTGAGTAGAAGGCCACCTAAGATAAGGAAGCCCCCCCTCCAACCATACTGGTACTGAAGGACCTGGCCCAGTGGAGATAGGCAGCACAGAGCCACGGGGCTACCTGCAGCTGATAGCCCATTGGCTAGAGGACGCTTCTCGCTGAAGTAGCGGTTGAGCATAATCAGAGATGGTTGGAAGTTCAGGGCTAACCCTAGACCTGCAGTAAAGGAAAGGAGATTTTATAGTCTTTCAACTTACGTTTAACCCTTTAATACTCCCAGAGCCATTGTTTTGGTACCAATGTTAATTTGTAATATCACCAAAAGAAATGAGACAAACATCATATGGCTTTAAATGAATGAATGTATCCTTATATTAGATTACATATTAAGCTTTATCCTAGACTTTACATCACAGTGATATACTATAGGTGTGTTCATTCATCCCTGTTAGTGGATTGCAGAAGTCACAATACTCTACTGGAAGGTGGGAAACTCAGACCTGTAATGACCCCCGTGCTGAGGTAGATGTGGATGATGCTGGTGGAGAAGGAGGCCAGGATCATTCCTAGAGAGGCGAAGAGGCCGCCCACCATCATCACTGGACGACAGCCGAAGCGATTCACCAGCACACTGCACAGAGGACCTGAACACAGTAACATACTTTAGTCAAGTTTGGTGTTTGTTTCAGTGTGAGAGATGGCATGTGCGGCTTGGTTGATATCAGTCTTGTCATGTCACTCTAGTTATGGCAGCAAACATGTTTATTTTTCCAATTTTCTCTTATGTCGAAACTTGTTTTTTAGAAAACAGTGGCAATAATGAGGACTTAGATTTTCCATCCAAGGACAAATACTATTTTCAAACAAGGTTGTGTTAACTTTGGACACTTTTTACTTTTTTTCATTTCCAGAGCTACAGGCCATTTATTCCTACTCTAGCTTTTAATCTTCATTTCCATGTTTACTTCCACCACTTACTTCCTTGCTGTTATAAAATATAATATTTAGGCCTGAATATTTAACAGTGTGGGCAGCACAGTGGTGCAGTAGTTAGCATTGATGCTTCACAGCAAGAGGGTTCTGCTTTTGAACCCGTTGATCAGCTAGGCCCCTTCTGTGTGGGGTTTGCATGTTCTCCTCATGCTGGGGTGGGTTCTGTTTTGGCAATTTGGTTTCCTCCTATAAGTTAGATTAATTAGAGATTCTAAATTGCTTGTAGGTGTGAATGTGAGTGTGAATGGTTGTCTGTCTAATCTATGTCAGCCCTGTGATGGACTGGCAATCTGTCCAGGGTGTAGCCTGCTTCTCGAGCAGTAACAGCGGGGATTGGTTCCAGCCCCTGCCACCTCCAAGAGAGGATAAGCGATTTGGAAAATGAATAGAATGTTATAAATATTTAATAGTATTCCACTGTATAAACACAGGTGATATAACTATATCAATATAATATCTAATAGCATTTTCATCTTTGTGTTAACACATCTGTAACACCTGGCATCATGTGTGGTCTTGTGATACCTGATGTACCATCTCTATAATTACTGATAAAACAATCTGATGATATTAATGAAGTGATGCTGAAAACCTACAAAAGTTGGACCTTTATTTCAGTATGCTTAATATGCTTATTGTTTTCTTGCAGTGTAAGATGAGAAGATTGATTTTTGTAACAAAATATGATTAGCAGCAACTCTAAACCTCACTCATTACATATTATATCTCAGTCTCCATTGGCTGTCTGGCCGCTGCTCCAAGTCAAGTAATAGCCCAGCACATAATCCCATTTAGAAAAATAGTGTCTACTTTCATTGTATTTTTGCTATATGTGTGTACTGTATATATGTGTACCTACCGGTGCCATAGAGCATGGCCAACAGGATAGAAGAGATCCAGGCGGTGTCACTGTAACCCACTCCAAACTCTCTGATCAGCTCTTTAAAAAAGACACTGACCGCTTTAGGGAAAGCGTAGGAGAAGCCTGTGATGACAAAACAACCGGCCAGCACCGCCCAGCCCCACCCTCCATCAGGAGCCTTCACCCCCCCTGCACCAGCATCCACTGCGACACCTCCCATGGTGTTCTAGGGCTGTGTAGGCAGACAGAGAAGCTGGAGGAAAAAACAGAAAACAGACATCTGATTCACATCTGAAACAGCTCTACTGCGTGAATACTGACCATCAGCAACAAGCCACATTCAAATGGATAAGTGTGGCAATAAACTCCATTTTGAGATTAACTCTGATACAATAATCACTTTCTGGAATAGCCTGAAATTCTTAAAGATTTAGCTGTATTATAACAGAGCACCATCCTCCACTCTTGTTATTCTGTCCCATTAAAGACTCGTCCTCTAGACTAAAACATACCCGTCTGTGTATAAGGATAGACAGAAGTGACTGGTTACTGTGTGAAAGAGAGACTCACAATGTTGTGACGTGTACACCTCAGAAATCTTCACAGTCACACATAATGTGCACCAGCAGTCCTGGCATCAAATACTGCTGATTGGCTGAGCGAAGAGGGGGATTTTCGGGAGCAACAAGATTAATCCGAACCTGCGAATGGAACTAAAACAAAGAACAAAACAGTGAGGCAGGTCAAAAGGTCAGAAAATGAGTCTTTTTATTTCAGCTATTTCAATATTTCTAGGCTTGTGAAAGGATTGTGTCTTCAGTTTCTTTATCTTACATTCATTTGCTCATCCAAAGGGGAATTAATGTATGCTAAGCAAATTTGCTGATAGCTCCAGAATTCATAGTAATTCTAAAACAGTGGGTCATCTGCAAGCTTCTCATTTCTAGCTAATGACCGTCAATTTTACATGCTGACATAACAACTGTCCTAGCAACTCAAACTGCCCATGAAGCTGTTGGGAGTGGCTTGATGTGCCCCTTGAGTCAGTTTTATTGTGTTTACATTTTAGCTAGCCATACCTCTGTTTAATTAATACTGTTACCAATTCATCAGTGCAAAAGTAGACTTGTAGGAGGACCTGTGGCCAAGTTGCTTTGAACCCTGTAGTATTGCTACAGCACTACCAGTAGTGTCTCTTCCAGCAGTCTTACCAGAAAAGGATATCTCTGTGATGCTAACCATCCCTGGCAAGTAGGTAGTCAACTGAACCAAAGAAAAAAGCTGGTAGCACTGTCAAAGAAGACCAAGAGACCATTGCTGTTCTAGAGAGGTCAGATGGAAGAATGCACCCCACCTCCAAGAAGACTGTGCCCAACAGTGCTGAGATCAAGAAGGTTGAAAGTGCCAGGTTTTGTGGCAAAGCTGCACACTCCATAGATAAGAGTGCGGATAGTCATGATTTCTGCATCATCGCACGCTTCACTATAACCAGATCAATTACGTCATCTTCAACTGCTTCATTGAATATAGAGCACTAGCCTAAACGATGCATTCCACCCAGGATCTGCACTTGGGTGCTCATCCTGAGAGTTTTATCTACTCTTTCACCAACACAGCACGGCCATTAGCAGGGAAAGAAAGGACATGTTTCTGTTCCCTCCTAAGGTTTCTGTGGCACAACCTGAAGAAAATACACAAGCTAACATGTATAAGCTACCCTTTGGCATGACCCCCAAGGGCGCATTACTGACAATGGCAGCCAAGGTGAAGATATCAAATTCTCAGTAGAGAGGTGTATTTACGTCATCAACTGCCCGGAGAGCATTCCATCAGTAAAAGAAGCAAGGAAGTTTCTAGACAAGGAACAAAGTCTCCTGTCACTGGGTTTAAGATCAGACAGTGGACCATCAATGTCCCTTCTGTGGTCAGCCATCTCTCCCAGGAAACATAATCTGACAGCATTGAACTGGAGCTCTCACAGGCCCGGTTGGCCTATGATGGCACTGCCCCTCGATACCATTAGCTACAAACACTGGCATTCCCTTTTAACTGTGTGCACGGCTGTTCAACCAGTACGTTATCCTAATACTGAGAACCAGAACAGACTTGTTGCATGGATTGTATGGAGCTAACAGACAGTTAGTTTGTGTATATGTCAGGTTAGTGTAACTACAGTTAAAATAGCTACCAGTTTTAGCGGTTAGCCATACCTCTGTTTGGTTAAGACTGGTGAATTGGACTTGATAAGCCATGCCATAACACATCTGATTACATGTCTTCCAGACAGTAGTGAAGTACATTTACTTGATTACTATACCTAAGTACGCTTTTCAGGGATCTGTGCTTTCCTTAAGTATCATGTTGGGGGGGACTTATGACTTTTACTTCCTACATTTGAAAGGCAAAGATTGTACTTTTCACTGCACTACATTTATATCCAAGTAGCCTACCGGTTACTTCTGAATTAACATCTAACAGCCAGTTAAGGTTATGTTGGCCTACTATGAAGGTCTCTCTTTAACAGGAAAAGAAAACTTTATTCAACTCAATTAGAGGAACAAAAAAATGTTGTTAACCAGTTACCACTATTTCAAATGGTGCATTGAAAATCATAAAGTTTCTAGGTTTCATTGTGTGAACGGGTTCAAAGCCCTGATATAAACACTTTCATTCACACACTGCCAGAGGTATNNNTTTTTTTTTTTAACAATGAAGTTGTTTTATTTTTGGGACCTTCTTCAAGGTATTTACATTATTATTATATAATGTACAATGTAATACTAAAAATGTGACTGTAGGACTTGTATTGGAGTAAAATTTAACACATACCAGTATATGCACTTTGACTTAACTAAGAAAGCTGTGTACTTTGTCCACCTCTACTTACATCATTAAATTACATTTAACTACTCTACAAGCAGCATGTCAGTGTTTTGTAGTTTTGTAATCATGTTTCATTTCATGGAAATCACAATGTATAATTGCAAATAGGAGTAGCTTCTACCAAGAAACTCACATGTTACTGCTCTATTGAAACGTGACCCAGCCACATAGATGGCAGGTTGTACTATTGATATTAGTGATAGTATCCCTGCTATCATACTATACCTATGCCTAGTAACATTTGTTTCAATGAGACTTTGATTATCACTACTGTTATTTGTAACTTCATCAATATCATTATCATTATTGTCAAACCCATGTGTACATTATCAACCAAGCCTACCTAACCTGATGTATGTGTATTTTATTATTAATTTCACAACACACACCTATGGTCCTACTGTACTGCTGGATGAATCAGTTGCTAAACAGTTAAAGCTGCATCCTGTCTTCTGTCCTGTCTACTGTGTTCTGACTGACACCCCAGGGCAAGTGTTATCTCAAATATTCCTCAAACAGCTCCCCTTATTTTCCACTAAAGCTCTCTCTACATATCATAGGCGAAAA
>JANJYQ010120788.1:8454-19226 GCA_024605255.1 Rastrelliger kanagurta | reverse complement strand
CGGTTGGTTGAGGACAGAGAGGGGCACTGTGATTCGCGCAGGTAACTTCCCCTATAATGTGGTCAAAGGAGAGGATTATTCCTGAGTCATGTGATTATCAAAAGGTGTGTTTACTGCTGAGACATGGTTGAGGAGAGTTTCTTAAATAAACAGTGCAGATAGCATCAAGATACACAGCACAGTTAAAATTTTGCTGGTATGTAATAGCAAGGTCTAAATTCTCATAATTGTAAACACGCTTATATTTTGCAGTTATTTTAAGGAATAGAGCTGTGTAAGGAAAAACTGAGGAATAACCTCAGTTCCTTATTGAATAATTCATATTCTCTCTGAGGGAGAAATACGTAAAACAATAAATCAACTGTTCCGTGAAGCTTCTGGTAGAAACATCAAATAAACAGTCTTAGTCTCCAGTCATACATTATATCTTATATTCAAATACCTAGATTCAGATTGTGTCAATAGCCAGCTGAAACAGACTGCAATTAGATATAATGGTTTATCATTTTAATAAAAAAAAAGATTACTGATGAAAATGTCAAATGTAAATGCTGAAGATTTCACATGTATTTTAGCTGTATTTAAAAAATACATGACTAAAGCAAAGGGAATGATAGACACATTGAAATATACTGTACATTGAAAATATACATAATAAGTGAGGAGCTCTCTTACTGTTTGTGTGGTGACCACTGTAGCAGGAACCTGCCGCACAGTAGCTGTAGCTGTTCCTAGTGTCAGAGGTGAGCCTGAGGCTCCGGAGGCCACTGTGATTCCCTTTGCACCAGCCACTACACTGGCAGCCATGGTCACTACATTAGCACATGTGGAAACTGTGAGCGGTTTACTGCCAGCAGTGGTCGTCATTGTGATGGTCTGACCCTGTTTCTGTGGAATAACACCAAGGCCAGGCATTATACGAATAGTGGCACCACTCTTGTCAGGGGAGGAGACAGTGGAGAAGGTCCTTGATTTTTGGTCAGCCACAGTGACAGCCAAAGTGGGCATCAGGCGTATGGCTGTGTCTCCTGCAGCTTTCAACAAGGTGGAGGCAACAGGGCCCGCTTTAGTAGTCTGTGCATCCCCTGTACAGGATGCAGCACTGGAGACAGATGAAGGCGATGGGTGGGGTGGTGTCACATGGAGAGTGGCTGATATGCTCTTGCTACCTGTGGCAGCAGTGCCAAGGAAGTCCGGGGTGAGTTTGACTGTTGCAACTGGGGATTTGGCAAGAGTTGCCATCATGTCCGGGGTGATCCGAAGTACCGTCTGACCTTTAGCATCTGTGGTGATGGAAGATGGTGGAAGACGTAGGACATCTTTACCCTGGATTCGTAGGTTTGTTGCAGTTATTGGAATTCCTGCTCCTCCTGAAGTCTTCATTCCTAATTGGCCTGTGATGGACACCTTTACCAAAAACAAACAAATAAACATACATTATACAGTGTTTAATTATCAATATGGAAAATTCAGTTTTCCTGCAGTTCCTCATCAAAACCAATGCAATAATTTTTAAGATTTTCACAGTTTGATTACATTTTCATCCATCTATTTTAAACACATTTTTGCTATTCTCATGCAATTAACAAAAAATATGGTAATTTTTACTTATTTAAGGAAATGAAATGTCTTCTGTTACAGTCCTATAACTGTAGATGAAGAGGAATAAGTATTTAGTTTTACACTTGGGTGTTTGTTTGCTATTTGTAAAGCTCCAACATTGTCTTTCTAAGTACCCAAACTAATCAGTCAAGTGGAGACATTCTATATTAACTAGATGTTCAGATAACTTAGCTGAAATAAATCAATTCACCTGTTTGATGTTAGGGCTGGTGACTCCTTGTAGCACAGCAGGTGAGGTAGGGTTATTAGCTGGGCTACCAGGTGATCCTGTTTGAGGTTTGGTCACAGTTACAGTAGAGACAGACAGGGTAGGCGGCACCTGGATTGGACTACTAACAGACTGGCTCCTCAAAGGCACTGAAACCACTGCCTATTTATACACACAATAAACACAGAAAGAAGTAATTATATATGTGTAATGTACAAAACTATTAACAAGGCTTACTGCATTCAGTTTTTCTGGTTACCTGTGAAATGCCCTTGGCTGCCACTGAGACTGGCATCCTGATCTGGTGAGGTGTCTGGTGTACCAGTGTGGCCTGCTGACTTCCTGCAGGAGCACCTAGACCTGGCTGAGCAGAAACAACCCGTACTTGAGGGAGGGAGCCTGCTGCTAGGTGACTCACAATCCGAGCTGCATGTTGGGACGTGACTGGCTGTGAAGCTGGTGGACCAGCCTGAGTGGAGGGTAAGATGGTTCCCAGCTGGGGTAATGTGGGAGGGGACACAAGGAGAACACTGGGAGAGAAGAAGCAGTGGACAAGAACAGAGTCAATTACAAACTGAACAAAAATAAAAATTTATCTGCTGCCAGTTAAAAGACTGGACGTACTTTCTAATTCAAGTGAAAGGGAAAACGTGTAAATATTTTAAAAACAGACATAAGAAAATATTTTGCATCACACTGACCCTGGGCTGGTCTTTATTGTATCTGGGACAACAGTCTTTGTTGGTGTGGTGGCTGTACAGGGTAAGGGTGACTTAGGGGTTCCAGGTGTGTTTGGGGTAGGCGTTGAAGGGGTTGGTGACATTGGATTGGAGCCTATATCCTGTCCTGTCTCCAGACATCCAGGGGTTTTACTGACTCCGTCTTTACTTCCAGACTTCTAAAAAAATAAACAAGACTTAAAAATAAGAACGAAATTTTGTTCTGAGATACTGATAAATACCCTTAAACTCCATATGTGAGGAATACTTATAACAGTAGCACAACTTTAGCATTGTATTCCATACAGTGAAAAACAAATGGAGTTATATTTTTCTCTAGTAAAACAGAGATGCAGCACTCACAGGCTTTGATGCAGGTTTAGGTTTCTGCTGTAGAGCTTTCCGTGCTTTTGCAGCAGCAGCTTGAGCCTGGTGGATCCTCTCTGGATGGGAAAGATAAAACATGAAAATGGAGTGTTTTCCATATTACCCTCAGTGCTCTTCAAGAGCAAAATCATATGTTGTGAGATACTTTGTTCATGTTCTACATGTATGTAGATTAGTAGTGTGGCTTAAAAAAAAGAGAGATGAGGGGTCAACCAAATGAGGAAACCAAGGTTGAAAATGATCAAATTCTACATATTGTGGTTATAAAAATTCAAAAATACATTCAGTTCTCGTCAAAGGTTTGTAGGAAAGTTTCTAATTCACATGAATGAGAACATGCGTCCAAACTTTTGACTGCTACTGTATGTCCCAAGCAGAGCTACAAGGAGTTAAAGACATAAAACTTCTCTTTAGACAGTGGTGGATAATGAAACTACAGTTTTATTCAGAAACTACAGGATTAGAGATCAGATTTGCCCTTTGAACAAATGTCAAGGCAGGGCAGTAAATGTCTCAGTATTTGTTTGATATGTAACAGTTCATAATCACAAAAAGAAAAAAATCCAGGTAATATCATATTTCTTGCTTACCAAACTCTTCTTGACTCCTATTGCGGTGCAGGTAAATCCACAGTTTACGGCCAATATCATACTTCACACAGGGGTCTTTCTCATAGTGAAGTCTATCCAGGGCTCCACTAACAACCGTGTTAACCTAAAAGGCAAAGAAAGCCTCTTACTTACAGGAAATGTCACCGTAACACAACAGCTTATAGGCATCAGCTGCTTCTGGTTCTTAACCATGCGAAACCTAAAGAGTCTTCTAGAAAGCTAACACTTGAGTCATAAAACAAGTTATTCTGTGAGAGTAAACATGAAGGAAAAAGATCAAAATGTACCACACCTGTGCACTAGTGACATCTGGAGCCAGAAATTGTGAGTCTTTCAGCAGTTCACAGATCTCTGCCCTGGTTCCCTCTCCATTGGGTAACCTGGCAGCTGCATCCCGCACTAAGAAAGTAAGAGAGCAAAAGCAGGGATTAATACGATTGGTCTCCTTTACACATACTTAACGCACTGGGTCCTCACATCCAGAAAATGAAGTCTCGAGTATAACAGAAGATCTAACCCAGAGAGAGAATGGTGACGTATGGTGGCCGGTCTGAGCGGAGCAGTGTGTGCTCTCTGGCTTTGTTGAGAGACATCTCTTTATCAAATACTCCTTTAACTGGCCCCACCACAGATTCAAAGCCATGCATCCTGAAGGTGAAAGCTTTATGTGGTTGGTTGTATCTCTGCTGCTCCTAATAAACAGACACATGCGCACACAAAGGTATGTTTGCTGAGAGATTTCAATTTGCAATTTGTTCAGGACAGAGGAAATAAACACAGCTTATCAAAATGAAAATAATAAAAACTAACCTGGATTTGAAACACCTGTCTCTCATTTCCAGTGCTGGGCCGCACCACATAATCAGTCGAACTGTTTGGTTAGATATATCACACCATTTACATCAACACTCTTATTCTAGATAGTTTATTTAGTGAGCAATTAATTATTTGGTATTTGCGAAATCCCATTAAAAACAATCCAAAAAACAAAATATATCAATTTTCTGTCACCTGACCTGTTGCATAATATCTCAGCATTATGTCATATTTACAATGATTGATAAATAACTTAAATCTTACACTCTTGGTGTGGGCGAAGTCATCTCCATGAGTTCTTCATTTTCAGTCTGGGAATGACATATATATATAAATAAATAAATAAATAAATAAATAATGACTATATATTGTAATCATAGCAATGCAGTAATTTGGAATTTGTAGTGCTAGTGCTTAAACTGTTTTTGTAATATGTATAATATTTTAGATTTGTTATACCTTGACAACTAAATCTTTTGAGTCCAGCCACAGCTGGCAGAGAGCACTTAGGTCTTTCTCTGTATCCTGAGTGGGACCTAAAATAAATGATGGATATTAACTTCACATAATAGAACTAACATACCAAGCAAACCACCTATCTGGAATTTCAATAGTCTATTCCTCTTACCAATCCATCTCCACTGCTGAGACTCTTCAGAAAATTCCACAAATGGGGAAAAGCCACTGGGAAGTGCCATCATTCCATCTGATTGTCACAGAGTTGGAGGAAAAGCTTGAATATCTTGCAGTGTAAAAAAGCCTGACCACTGTAAAAGTGTAAAAAAAAGCCTGACCATTGTAGTGTACATGAATATGGCTACTTAACTTTAGTCTCTCCTGCAAGAAACTGCAGAGCTTGAAGAACCAAGTCAGACCAACATGAGGCAGATGAAAACCACACGTTGAGGGAACTGGCTGGAGAAGACTGCCACATTTGAACTTTCTCCTCTATCTGAGAGCAGATCAAAGTTTAATTGTTAAAATGAATGGTCAGGCCTACACTCCCAACTTACAGTATAAAATGCATGTGAAACTCTGTGATGTGTTAATACCATTAAGGTACTGGCGAGGTGTTCTGCCCTCAAGATAGACTCCAACAAGCTGAAGAAACTGACGGCTATTTCCTCAACCATAACTGGGCTGCTCTGAGACTCCTCCACCATTCTGTGAAATTGAAGGTTATTTCCATTAGTCTTGGATTAAAGATTACTCATTTCATATCTGGATAATACTATTTAGACACTATTTTTGAGAACAGTGACACCCGACTCACTCTTCCTTGATGTTGGGCAGTGGAGTGGACGGTGTGTCTGGCAGGGAGTTGATTATATTTGCTGGTGGAGCTGACGGAGTGTCTATTGGTGTGAGAGTTTCACAGGGATCCTCAGATTCCACTTTTATTGTCCTCATTTTCTTCTTCCTTCTCTCATCCCTCATCTTCTTTTTGGGCAGAGACATATCAAAGAGTGCTAGGAGATTAAAAGACAGAAACATCATAAAATTTGAGGCTGGCAAGATATAGGCTTATGGTTATTTTTTATTTTTCCACTGGTTTACTTACGCATAGTCCCCTTCCGACCAATATTTGCTCTTGAGAGAATGTCTCCGAGGTGGATATCAGAAGTCATCAAGTCTGGATGGTCCTGAATAAATCAATCATCAGTTATACACTATACAAGTCAAAATTAAACCATATCTGTTTTTTCACCTCCCGACATCACTTACTGGCTGTCGCTTTCTCTTTTCTCGATGGTTTTGCAGCATGGTTTTTAAATCCCGCTCTCCTAGTTCCATTTTCTCTGTAAGAAATTAAAATATCTTTAAATCCACTGTGCTATAACATAAATACAATGTCATCTGGATACTGGAAGATTCACCAACCAGTGGTCTTCATGTCTTGGGTGGAAAGACTGGGCAGAACTCTGAGTGAGACAGTGGGTGTCGGAGAGGAAGGTGACTGTGGTGCTGGTGTCCATAATGATATGTCTACATTGTTACACAATAAGACATGCAAAACAACCATTAATGTCAGTTTTATACATTTGCTTTTCTTCACTTAAATTTCAATTCTAATTATTTTCATTCTACATTTCCCTCTTTTAAAAAAATATGTACAATTTCTTATCTCCACATCCAGAATTATTTCTACTGCCTAAATTAGCTTGTGAAATCTTCCAATAGAAAAGTGCTTAAAAGATGGAAAAAGGTAATATTATAAGCTATAATACCGATGAAAGAACAGACTGACCATCATCATCGGATGAAGCATTGCTGTCACCACACTCTGTTTTGACCTCCTTTAATATGTGGCTCAAGCTTCTTCTGACCCGTGGCTCCCGCATTTCAGCATGAGTCTTGCTCGGTAGCTTTCTTTTTGGTGGAAAGTCCAGACCATTGTGAACGGCATACTCCAACAACTCCTGCAACAAGGAGACACATTAAGACCAGGTGCAGGGGAATGTGTCCTATGTACTTCAAACTTTTACAAAAATACCTTTCTAGAGACAAGGATCTGTTTCAACAGTCTGTGGTAATATTGCTGAAAGGAGTACAACTGTCGCTTCCTCTGGGACTTGGCACAAAGTTGTCTGTACTTGACCACCTCAGGATTGAAGTAACCATCTGAAATGAAATAGTAAGGATCATGATAAGAAAATGCTTCAAAAATTCACTCAGTATCATATAGTTTTGTGGTGATCAGTAAATGAATGCTGTGATTACCTCTGAATAGCTTTTGTGCAAGATGAAGGGGATTTCCAAAATTAAAATTTCTGTTGTTAAATAGGTCACTGATGGTACTGTCCTGCTCTGCAACTTTGTTGTCGGGAAACTGTGGCAAGAACTGACGGAGGTGCTGCCTCTGGGAATCTGACAGTACTTCAGTCCATGTGCTTTCACTCATCACAGAGAAGAAAATTTCAGGCTGTTGACACAAAAAGTAAACGATGAACATTGCTACATCATCTGCAATTTGAATTATTTATGTAAACAACCCAACAAAGCAAAAGAGAGAGCAACTCACATCTTCAAGTAGGTCTTCTGGAAGGCTCACCCTACAGTTCCCCAGCATGCACTCCTCAGTGATTTGTCCATCGTTTTCTTCTTTCGGATCAAGAGGGTCTGTAAGCATGTGGGTGAGGGCATCCATTCTCTTCCACTGTCCCAAAGTTGTTGTTCACCAAAAACACTAACGATTACACAAACATGTTTAAATCTGCGAACTGGTGCCTTCACTTCCCGTCATTCGACTTGTACACGTTGTTTATTATATATTGTAGGAAGAGCTTGATAATGAAGTGCTACAAACGACAGATTATCCTTAGAAAACACTCGCCAATGTCAAAACATTAACGTTAGACACTAACGCACCGCTGTTAGTCAGTATGCTACTAGCTAAGTTAGCGAGATGAGCATTTGTAACGTTTCGGTTTTCACCGTAAATATACTAATAATGTATGGCATACGTGTGTATGCTCACGTTGATGTTACTGGTCAAAGTCAGCTAATAACGCTTACCTTAAACTGTTTTTTGTTTTGAAAATGAACGATGGACGACTTTAACCGACGTACCGCTGTCTTCTTCTGCCGATACAAGAGGACACTGCTGCTGAGCCAATATTGTCGCATTACTGCAGTGCCACCTATTGGACGCAGTTCACACCCACACCTCTACTTTATTGTTAACTTTTGCTAGCAGCAGCCCTGCAGCCCGTTCTTAACGCATCTTTTTCTATAACAGTATGATGCAGCTGTATGTAAGAGTTTTATTTAATTCAGTTATATATTTTTATATATTAGAGGATAGCAAGGCAAGCAGACTAACCTGCAGACAACATGGTGGATAGAGGCAGGTATCTTGACCTGCTCTTGACCAGCTGCCTCCACAAGTGCCAGGAAGTCAGGTTGTTTAACGTTAATAAATTGCTCATTTTTAAACACATAGGTTTAAAACATTGTATGACACATTTAAAATAATTTTTAACATTCGATGCATGTTATATACGGTAGCCTACCGGTGTTAACAGATGCTAGGTGCAGGAAAAAAAGGTCACAATTCAGCACCTCTAGATTACTTCTAAAACTATTCTTATTAGTACTTTTTTTAAACAATAATTTTGGAATAATTAATTCTAGAAGTAATAAGTTATTTATAGAGTACAGTAATAAGTCTAGCAGTAAAATATTTGGTTGGACTTATTACTTGTAAGATGACTTGCACGAATATTATCATTGCGTTAACTGTCTTCCATAAGTAGTCAATGAAGTCTTTTTTTTTTGGTTCCAAACACCAGTAACACTTTTAATTAAAAATGCACACTTGTGTAGCATCACATACACAAGACACATGCATTAAAATCCAAGCAGTGGTAAGCTTGTCCAATTTTGTCGTTAATTTGTGTAATGAGAAAAACAGTAGGCTTATCCTAAATTTTTGAAAGCTAACCTTATCGTGGTTAGCCTCAGGGTTAATCTCATTCCTGACCCAAAGGGGGCGCCACAGATACCACAAATGTGTATAATACACAGACTGTAAAAAATGGTATAATATGAAGAAATGGTAGACAGACATTTATCAATATTTCAACCAGAATCTGAGGGTTTTTATTTGTTGGTACAAGTGGGCGTGGTCTGTCATATATTTTCACATAGCTCTCAAGATGCCTTTGAGCAATCCTGATTAAACTCAGGAGTCATCCCCAAATATAGGAACACATACAGAGTTCTTTTATATCGGATGATGAAGGGAGCGAAAGTCATTGTCTTTAAAATGTGCTTCTTTTTGACTGAATTTTTCAGATATAATATCTTTAGTGGTTTGCACAGTTATTTTAATATGCAACATAGTTTCAAATAGTGATCCAGAAACCATAACACCACATTTTAATTGGTGGTCTAACTTTGTCAGCTTGCCCCTCCTCTTTGTGATGCTGTGGTGGACAAGAATGAACAGTCAATCCCTCTGCCTCATAACACAGCCAGAGAGAGGCACAAGCCCATTGCCCTCCAGAAACCTTTACAAACGTTGCCCTGCCCTATGTGGTGGGTGCACAGGCCCCAGGAATTACAGAATTGAGGGACAACAATTTTTACATTTCTCTCAGTTTTTCTTTTAATGCCTTGGGAGAATGGCAGAGGGTGCAGATGGAGAGGAAGAGATTCAGTTCCTGCGTACTGTAAGTGATGCTGTCTACCTCTTCTCAAATACTTTGCAACTAGATAGTGAATGTATTCAGTCATTAATGCACATTCATAATGCTTTTTCTTGATGCCATTGTCACTTCTTAACACATAATAGACAAAGATTTTCTTTGGGTAACTTTCTTTGCACAGTCAGAGCACAGATTGACAAGGACAGTTGGCCAGTTTTGTTACCATTGTCATCTATTTATATCACAGTGGGTACACGATGCATTACTGCTTTGTCACTTAGAAGAAAAACTTATAGTGCCAGTTATCATACAGACAAATGTAGTTTGTGAAGTAACTTGAATAATTAGACACAGTTGCACAGAAGTATTTTATCATTTTCATGCTGAGTCCACCATTTTAATTTTGGTGCCAAATAGGACAATACACACTACATGAAAAGCATCTACGTTTTCTCTGGTTTGTAGGTGGGTCATTCTAGCGCTTTAAGCAGAACATTGTAATATTGGTGTCAAAGTCAAGTATCAAGATCACAATGGATCACAAAAAACTCAGAGTTGTGCAAAGTCCAGTCAAAGACAGAATTCATTTTTAATTTTTAGATGTAAGTTGTGTGACAGACAGTATAGGCTACACTTGGGAATTCAAACATATCCATCCTAAATCAAGATTGGATGCAGTCTGACTGATTGTGATGACAAATGCTGCAACTAACAGTTGATGAGAACATTGGATGTTTTTTTTCTTGGGTTTGTGTTTCAGAGATGAAGAACAGAATGAAGCCAATGTGGTCAATATGTAATAGCTTGTCATTCTTGCTTATGGAGGCAGTGAACATAAGAGCAACTTAAGTTTTTTAGGTTATGTTGTCAGTGGTAATTGTAAATTGATGTTGATACGTCCCAAATTATCCCATGCAATTGTGGTGATGCACTGACCTCATCTCACAAGTAATACTGACCCATTTCCATCCACCTTTTTCTTCTGTGACACTTGACAGAGTTGAGGGACCTAAATTTACATTGTGATTTCGATAAATGTACTTAGCAGACCTGGCCTGGCCTTGCACATCAATGAGTGATGACTCAAGCACTTGTTTGCCCAGATATCATGTAATATGTACTTGTACTGTTACTTTGAAATAAATAGCAGTGAAGGAGTTGGACATTAGCCATACATTATCAGTGACCATGCTCCACACCCAAATGTATATGTAATAGACATACAGGGTAAATCCAATGGATGTCTAGTTCTGAGGTT